>LPNX010172643.1:255019-290326 GCA_001517045.1 Pseudotsuga menziesii
TTTCATTATCATCTGGATTACTTTTTTGATTAATGAAAGCATTCACAGCTGCAAGCCTTTTGCACTGTTTCATTCTTCAATGGTTGAGTAAATTGTGAGATCTTCTTTGTGAGTTGTGTGTTTGTCTACAGATCTATATGCTCAAATTTAACACTTTTCACCAGGAAATTCCAAATCAATAATGCATCCAGTTCAATATGTTTCAGTACTCTACAAAGCTCCAACGCAACTTTCTCGATATCAACTACGAAGAGTGTCATCCATTTAAATGTTCCATATTGATGAAACGCTATGTGACAATGACTAATTCATCCTCTTGTGGGATTCATTTTATGATACTTTTCCCTTTCTTAATTCACATAAGGATTGATCACGAAAACAAAAAATTACATGTGCATGGTTGGTCTTTGCATTTCTTATCTGTAGGATATAATGGAAGATTGCAATGTTGTTGTTGGTGTGCCTTCGCAAAATGTAGTTTTCTCTTTCTCGTAGGTTGAGCGATGCTAAAGGAGAAACGAAGTTGAGGAAAGAAGATTTTGGCATAAATGATACATCAGAAAGTGCCAAGGCTGTAGCTGTAAACAAATCTTATGGTGCATCACCAATCAAGAAATCTGCACCTTCAGGTCATAAGTCATGCAACAATATACCTCAAATTAATGTCCATGATAAGAAATGGACGGATGGAAGTGTTCCTTGGGATTCTATTCCTGTGAGCCTATCTAAACTTGGATAGGTAGCATTTCATAACATCTTCATAACTCAACAATAATAGATACCACTATACCATTTTGCCTCTTATGAGGCCATGACCTTACAATGAGAATGCATTTTTCTAATGTAGCTACAACCTCATTCTATTTGAATGTCAACTCACAACTTAAGAAGCATTGTTCTGTATTTTGATGCTTATTTCATCATCTACAAGATCTCTAACTTCTAGGTGTGAAGCCACTGAAGCTAAACAAAGTGTGTTTCCTGCTTGTTCCATACAAACATTGTAATTTAGATTGGGCCACTGGTAGTCATCTCTTTCAATGTATACATCCCAACAAGTGTCCTCAAATAGTTCTAGGTGTGAGATATCATTCAAAACCACCATCTCAACATGACCACAGGAGGTGTAAACATCATTAATGATGTCATCACCTTCATCTAAAAGTTTATCTTCAAAAATATTCCCAATAGAATCTGTAACTTCAGGGATGACATATGTATTATTCCTGCTCTACTTTCTTGCAACACTTTTTAGTCTGGGCCATAAATATAGGATTCAATACATTCACAATCAGGTCACCTTTTATCTGTCACAATAGAAGGAATGAAAATTGTGGGAAACCACCGGCGTAATTAATTTAGCATATTACCATTATTTCTTTCTTGATATCAAATATGATTGGAAATGTGTCATGAGTGGGAGGGTGTATCTTATCCATGAATTATAAAGAGTGTGACATTAAAAAGTCTATAAATTTGAAAACATAAATTGTATTTCTAACTTTAGTGCATATAAAATTTTACTAAATCAAGACTATGTTTAAAAATTTAAAGAGATTCCCTCAACATATTGTTTTTCCAAAAATACTTATGTTGCATTTATAAAAGACTAAAATCTTCCTGAGTTTATAGAAGCCATTATGATTCCTTTAATATTTACCTTTTCAAGTTTTTTGCATAATGGCCTAAACGTGAAACTATTCAGGACATAACGCAAAACTTCTCAGGACAAAATGCGAAACTCTTGGACCATATTTGTGATTCTAGATTTCAGTATGTGTGCTTTCCTTCTAAGCACTGCTTACAAAAACTACATCTACTTTCAACATTCATCCAACGATTCCTGTTATTTAGTCTACTCAACTTATTGAACCTTGAACCCTGTGCTAATTTATTGTTAAATTAGCTGCTAATTATTTATTAACCTTCTCCTTCACTTGTATACAAGTTGCAGTTTTCATGAGTTTTATACGAAGGTTTGTGAATGAGAAATTTTTCATGATCTACTTACTCAATTTTCCTTCAGATTCTGGTAGGTTGCTTTTATTGATATTTTCATTAGTAATTAATGCATTTGGAAATTGGAATTGGGTTCCAATAGACTCAAGTTCATATATCTATATGCTCGGCAAAGGTATTTTTCTTGCTGGTTAGGAACTCAAAAAAATGTTTTGAGAATGGTGTAATTGTCACGTGCCACGACAATCACAAATTGTGTCATTAATGCATTTTAGTAGGCATTAATTATGACTAATCCCATCATATATTGTAATACTAGGTTATGATTAATGTCAACCTAGTCAAATCTAATACGTAGGCCCAATAACCCTCTTGGGAAGTGCAACCTACTTATGTAGGCCCATAACACCTCTTAGGAGAAAAACCTAATTTAGTTGTGTATAAATACACAACTAAAACTCATTTGTAATATCATCTTGTGTGATCATGTGATGTCATGAGAATACTTTAGCCTACAAGAATAATTTTTTATACAAGTGATTAAGCCTACAAGCACCATATATTTGGCATTCTTCTGTTCCAAGGGTGTGATTTTCTCTCTCAAACGCATCTTTTGGATAGCTCTAACACACTTATTTAGTGTTGTTCTCTCCTTATTTTTTTGCAAGTTTTTTGGTTGGTTGTTTGGTTCCATTTAATCCCCTCGTTATCTTGTGATCTCAAGTTTCAACATGGTATCAGAGAAAGTGTGAACCATTAGCTACCTATTTCAGTGTTGGTTATTGTTTTCTTCGTATACTTTGTGATCAAACCTTGACGTATGGAAGAGTCTCTAAATCAAGGAGTTTGGATGTTGTTTTCCATGGTGTTAATGTTGGCTGGAAAAGGTGTTTTGTTGAGGCTACTTCAATTATTTTCTCCACATTTTCAGAGACCTTGTCCATAAATTATAGCACTTGTTGTTAGGAATTTTTCACCTCCTGCGGACAGGAGTTGTTCCTCTAATCTGAATGGTTCAGATCTAGAACAAATGGTACATGACAAGATTAGAAGACATACCCTAGAATGGGTGGAGATTTGGAATCACGTCTCTTTGATGTAATGGTGTATATGTTTTCTATAAAGATGATCCTTCACGGATGTACCTGCATAATGACAAGAAAAACAACAAACAAGATCAAATAGAACTACAATATAATCCACTATTATATATTGATGACTAAGGAATTCAATAATAAAACATACGATAATGACACAATATATTTTATGGGAAGGGAACCAATTTTGCATTAGATAATAGAGAATAAGTTTACAAGCTATGCCTTAGTGTCGATGTACTCCTTCACAAAGCCAAAATCTCATCCCCAATAGCTCCAACTTGCTCCCTCAAGCTCACTTCATTGATTTAGGCCAGAATATCAAAGCAATAGCATAAATTTACTCCCTTCTCAACAATGGAGTATGAGCTTGCTTTTATAGGCTTGGAATGGATAGAGATGGTTGATAAATTGGTGGGTGAAGTGGATAGGATATCCTCAAAGGATGGATCTCGCGACCAACTAGCCCTAGTGAGTAGGGATAAGGGTGCCACAAAGCCTTCTTTTGAGAAGCTTCGTGAGAACCTTTCTTTTTTGACTTTTTACCACGGGCACCGCTTCTTCCTCACTGAGACAGAGCGGTTAAAGGGAAGAATCATGGCTCAAACAAAGGGAAAAGGAAATGCCACTGCTTACCACGAATACATCATAGGTGGTTCTGAAGAAGGTACCACTCATTGACTAAAGGGTAGGAGGGGTGCTGGATTTTCATATGCAGGATTGATATATGGACCAGGATTTTCACTTCAACATTTGGGATTCAGGGAAAATACTATGTGCCCCTCATCATATGATGATGATGAGATTTAGGTGTAACAGAATGCCCCCCAAAGCATGAGGCTATAGGGATATGATAGGCGAGAGCTTTGAAAGAGAAAGTTATCACTTCGAGGAAAGAATCAGCTTGATCGAAGATCAACAACTAGGCATTTGCAATACATCAATACTTTTGACTCATGAACAAAATGTGTCCTCATCATGGCTGCAGACCAATACAAGGCAGATCCATGAGAGAGATTAACAACCATGACTACGATAATACATCATAGATCCATGTGATAGAGGACTAAAACTTGGACATAGCTACCGGATATACAATGTAGATCTATGGCATACAGACGCACATTTGAGCATAGCCACGACCATACAAATGTGGATCCATGTTTGTACTTCATACAATATACTCCATCGCAACCTGGGAATAAATCTATGAGTGCTTTTCAATAGATACCCAGGGTCTTCGTCTCGTCTTCCACAAAGTACAATTCTATCCATGTGACTACAATGATTTGAAGTCGAACATGGTAGAAACCACTTGATTACCAGTCAATGACGTGAACCGTTAACAAGTGCGAGGGAGATCACCATTGATGTCAATGATTCCCAAGGTACCCTAGTACAAACTACTGAGTGTGAATAAATGATTTGATGTCAAACACTCAATCAAGTCTATCGATCAAAGTTCGATGATGTGAACCTATGTCGAGAGCAACAGAATCTGTCATTGAGGCATATCGATCTCAAGGTACTAAATTTGTTTCTAAGACTAATTCCTGGATGATGAGATGATGTCGACAGTAATAGTCTCATCGAAGCAGGGCCATGATGAATCCCACATCGACGACATGAAAACCAGAACAAATTTCTGGAATGTTGTAGATAATGTAACCATCGGACTGAATCAACAAATACTGACACAAAGGCTGTTTTGATTGCAGAGGTAAAATTTCAGCTTCCCTTTGAACATCAGGTGGCATGAAAAAAGACTTGGAAGCATTGACTCAATGAGGCGGAACACAATACGACAATGGAAAACGCATTCTTTGAAAGACTCAAAGGAGTGACATGACTCATGAAAGTGGATCGACTCAGAGACAAGTTGATTTACCCAATTGACTGAATGAAATGCAGACAAGTTCCATGTTCAAAGGTGACGATAAACGACCATATTATTCACAAAACGAATTGATTCCCTTCCCTTAGTTTCCCCGTCATGATTGATGAGTGCCTCTTTTAGTTTTCACGATTTGAAAGAGGGTAACAAACACTCGTTGCAGCTCATCCGAAGACAATTCCAATCTCATACGTTTTACGAACCTGAGAAGGAGGGGTTCGTTCCCAACAAAGGGTCTCTCAGTGTTTAGTTTAACGAGTCCAATGAAAGTTAACTCGGTATCATTCATATTTAGAGAGTTTGAACGAAGATGGAGGAAAACACCGAAAAGGGTCATTTTCCATAAATAGTCGATCCGAATGGAAAAATAGATAAACTACTGTAAAAAATATGAATCTTCAAATACTTTTACGAGTATGAAGAAGACAAGTACTCAAAAATATTTTCATATTTAGGGATTCCGAAAAGAGTTTAAAGGAGACTCCATTAACCTTTTTCATGTTTGAATCCAGAGCACGGAAAAGTAAAACCTAATCTCAAACCACTTTTCATGTTTTAACCAGAGCACGAAAAATGAAAAGTAAGCTCAACACCATCTTACTGTTTTTAACGAGCTCGAATATCAATTGAAAGAATACTCAGGGTATCTGATTCATTTTTTAACGAGCTTGACACATAATAAGAACTATGCTCAAAACATGGTTTCATCTTTATGCAAGCTCGAAACCAAAAGGTAAACTTTGCTTAACAGATGGTTTCATTTTTTATGCAAGCTTGAAACAACCTATTTCATTTTTTAACGAGCTTGACATAGAAAACGAACTATGCTCAGGAATGTTTTCATTTTCATGCAAGCTTGGAACTAAAAGGTAAACTTTGCTTGAGGGCCAGTTTTTATTTTTTAACGAGCTTAAAACTAGAAATAAACTATGCTCAAATACATCTGTTTCATTTTTTAACAAGCTTGACACAGATAAAAGGAACTATGCTCACAATGGCCATTTCATGGTTTAACGTGCTTGAAACTAAAATAAAGTATGCTCAAAATGACCTGTTCCATTTTTGCACAAGCTTGAAATAGAAAAATAACTATGCTTGAAACTCGGTTTCATTTTTATGCAAGCTTAAAACCAAAAGATAAACTTTGCTTAAAACAATCTATTTCATTTTTTAACGAGCTTGACATAGAAAAATGAACTATGCTCAGGAATGGTTTCATTTTTATGCAAGCTTGAAACCAAAAGGTAAACTATGCTCAAAGGTTCGTTTCATAGTTTAACAAGCTTGAAACTAAAACAAAGTATGCTCAAAGGTTCGTTTCATGGTTTAATGAGATCGAAACTAAAACAAAGTATGCTCAAAATGACTCCCATTGATGGTTAATTTCCCAACATGATGTCCAGTGGTTGTTACTTGCCCCTAGTATAACTGTAAAGTAACTTAAATCCAACAAAGGGTGGTAGGGTACATGCCCCCCAAGTTTTGTTTCATTTGCTTTACAAGTAGATGAAAAGAAGGTTCAAGTATCGAGTCTTGAAACAATGGAAGAATCCGTTTCATTTTTTAACGAGCTTGACACGAAAAAAGAACTTTGCTCAAAGTCAGTTTTATTTTTTAACGAGCTTGAAACCAAGAATAAACACTACTCAAGGTAACCTGTTTCATTTTTACACAAGCTTGAAATAGAAAATAACTATGCTTGTAACATGGTTTCATTTTTATGCAAGCTTGAAACCAAAAGGTAAACTATGCTTAAGGGAACCTACTTCATTTTTTAACGAGTTTGAAATAGAAAATGAACTATGCTCAGGAATGGTCTCATTTTTATGCAAGCTTGAAACCAAAAGGTAAACTATGCTTGAGGAAATCTAATTCATTTTTTAATGAGCTTGAAATAGAAAATGAACTATGCTTGGGAATGGTTTCATTTTTATGCAAGCTTGAAACCAAAAGGTAAACTATGCTTGAGGAGACCTACTTCATTTTTTAACGAGCTTGAAATAGAAAATGAACTATGCTCAGGAATGGTTTCATTTTTATGCAAGCTTGAAACCAAAAGTCAAACTATGGTTGGAAATACCTACTTCATTTTTTAACGAGCTTGACATAGAAAACGAACTATGCTTAGGAATGGTTTCATTTTTATGCAAGCTTGGAACCAAAAGTTAAACTTTGCTTGAGGTCCAGTTTTTATTTTTTAATGAGCTTAAAATTAGAAATAAACTATGCTCAAAGACATTTGTTTCATTTTTAACGAGCTTGACACAGATAAAAGGAACTATGCTCACAAGGGCCATTTCATGGTTTAACGAGCTTGAAACTAAAAGAAAGTATGCTCAAAATGACCTGTTTCATTTTTACATGTCAAGCTTGAAACATAAAAATAACTATGCTTGAAACTCGGTTTCATTTTTATGCAAGCTTAAAACCAAAAGAAAAACTTTGCTTAAAACAACCTATTTCATTTTTTAACGAGCTTGACATACAAAAAAGAACTATGCTCGGGAATGGTTTCATTTTTATGCAAGCTTGAAACCAAAAGGTAAACTATTCTCAAAGGTTCGTTTCATGGTTTAACGAGCTTGAAACTAAAACAAAGTATGCTCAAAGGTTCGTTTCATGGTTTAGCGAGCTCGAAAGTAAAACAAAGTATGCTCAAAATGACTCCCATTGACGGAGAATTTCCCAACATGATGTCCAGTGGTTGGTACTTGCCCCCAGTATAACTGTCAAGTAACCTAAATCCAACAAAGGGTGGTAGGTTCAGTCCCCAGCAAAGTTGCCATATTTGTTGTTAGGAATTTTGCACCTCCTACAGATAGGAGTTGTTCCTCTAGTATGAATGGTTCAGATCTAGAACAAATGGTACACAACAAGATTGGAAGACATTCCCTAGAATGGGTGGAAATCTAGAATCACGTCTCTTTGATGTAATGTTATAGTTGTTTCCTGTAAAGATGATCCTTCATGGATGTATCTGCATAATCACAAGAAAAATAACAAACAAGATCAAATAGAACCAGAATATAATCCATTATTCTATATTAATGACTAAGGAATTCAATAATAAAACATACGATAATGACATAATATATTTTATGGGAAGGGAACCAATTTTGCATTAGATAATAGAGAAGAAGTTTACAACATATGCCTTAGTGTCGATGTAATCCTGTGACAAAGCCAACATGTCATCCCCAGTAACTCCAACTTGCTCCCTCAAGCTCACTTCACTGATTTAGGCCAGAATATCAAAGAAACATCATAACTTTACTCCCTTCTCAACCATGGAGTATGAGCCTGCTTTTAGTCTTGGAATGGATAGAGATGGTTGAGAAATTTCCCGGTGAGGTGGTTAGGAGATCCCCAAAGGATGGATCTCGAGCCCAGCTGGCCCTAGTGAGTAGGGATAAGGGTGCCACGAAGCCTTCTTTTAAGAAGCTTCATGAGAACCTCTATTTTTTCACTTTTTACCACGGGCACCGCTTCTTCCTCACTGAGACAGAGCAGTGATAGGGAAAAATCGTGCCTTGAACAAAGGGAAAAGACGGTGCCACTGCTTGCTGCCATCACATTATAGGCGGTGCTGAAGAAGGTACCGCTCATTGACTAAAGAGTAGGAGCGGTGCTGGATTTTCATATGCAGGATTGATATCTGGACCATGATTTCACTTCAACATTTGGGATTCAGGGAAAATACTGTGTTTGGGGTCTCATCACATGCTGATGACGATATTTAGGTGTAACAACACCCAACATTAGGGTTTCTTTGTTGATTTTTACTTCAAGAATTTTTGGAAGCATATTCAAGGCTATTGGATTATAACATCACAGTTATTCATGAAGGCAATTTCAGATCACCCTTTTGTTGATTTGTTTCAGGAGATTTTTCAGCTACAATTACAAAAATTTAGGGCTGTAAACCAGGGTTTCCATATCTCTTTCTCTACAGAAGTGATCCAGAAATTATTGTCTAGTGGCATTTCCCTAAGGGCTGTAGATTTAGAGTTTCTTGTTCATCTCTTATGGTTTCCTATGGTTTTAACCATTCTTTACAGCTCACACCAGCTATATGATCCAAAAAACAATTCACTAGGGAATTATATATTATGGTGAGGAACTAGGGTTCTCTTGGGTCATCCTTTTGCAGTGATACTTCTCTAGGGTTTTGTTTTGCTAAGGGTTGTGTTTCCCTAACAACAAAAACAATACACTACATATTTCTTGGAAGAGATGGTAAAATTTCTTTTTCTGGTCTATATAGGGGATTCCTTGAGACTTTAAAGTTTATGGAGCCTTCTTCGCTGAACCTAATGACCTCAAAATGGCTCTCTGCTCTATTCAACAAGGATACTTATATTTGGGCATATTTGGCATAGAAGAACTATATATGCAATTGTGAAGGTTGTGTCTTTGGTTCTTGGTCAACTTGTCTTCAAGGGTTTGAAGAGCTCGCAAGAGAAACAATTTGTTACAAGGATCTTCCATATGATATCGATGACACATTTTCAATGCACATCTAACCATGAAATCTGCATAAGGGTTTCATATATTGTGCTAGACCCTTGATCAACATATGACTTAATCAGTTTTGTATTTCAAGTTTTTTGAATCAAACACATGGACCCATATTCCAAGGTTTCTTGATGAATTCAATGAACATAAGAGGTTTCTTGATGAATTTAGTTAATTCCAAACTTGAATGTTAATCCCGCAGGATTTTCATTGATGGGTTATGGTGCATGGGCACCAAATGGTGCATGCCTGATGGAGAATGGGGTATGGGTATGGGAGGTAAGCCCCCGTGTAGGTAGCCTGTTCTGATGGGGTATGGCGTATGGGTATGGGCGGTAATCCCCCGTGCAGGTAGCCTGGAAAGAGCCTTAAAGGATCTGCCGTAAGCTGAATATTGCTGACCATTAGAGACAATCTCAGTTCAAATACAAGCTCAGTTCAATGCCTCAGAGAGAGTTGGGACTCATGAGCCGATAATCAGACATCATAATGTTTGTTTTTAAACACGGGGATGTGAAAAATAGAAATTGGCCAATAGTAATTTTTATTCATTAACTTGATTGGTCACTAACACTCATGATATTTATTACACATTAATACATGATATATCAAGGATCCTAATATATTACTTAGCGTCACTTATTCTAGCACCTCGTCTTAGCACGAAATACACTTTTTTTAACTCCCCTCAATATAAAATCCACAGCAACTTACTCAGTAACTAAGAATAATTACAAAAGTTGAAGGGCATTCTTGTTCAGTCTTCAATAATGCAACACTTCTTTGGTTCTTAATATCTAAAGACTACATTCTGTTGTATTATGCAGGTTGTGTTGGTAAAGAAATGCATGCAATGTCATATCAACCAAGTTTTGCATTGGGACATCAAAGGTAATTTCTTGATTTTATTAATGGGTGCATCCATGGAGGTGGGTTACAATTTTTTGCAAGGCAATTTCAGAAAAAACAAAAAAATGTACCTCAATCGAGGGTTTAACAAACACTCGATCGAGGTTTTATTAAACCCTCAATGGAGCTTTTGTTAAACCCTTGATCGAGGGTTTAATAAAAAATCAATCGAGCTACCAACCTCGGTCGAGCTACTGACCTCGATCGAGGTCCCTGTAAAATAAGTTATAAAAAAGACCGCGAGCAACCACAGCCCATTTTTCATTTTCTCCACACAATATAGGTATCTCGATCGAGCTGCAACGCAACCCATATACCTTGACCGAGCTACAACGCAAGCCACAACCACACCCTACATTTGACCACGATGTTGGAGCAAAGAGGTAACACCCAAACCTTGTTTTTTGAAATTTAAATGGAATTTTACTTTTTTTAACAGTTTTAAAATTTTAGGTTAAAATTAAAAAAATCATTGTTATACATGTTTTTAGGCGAGTTTTTTTTGTTTAATATGTTTGAAATGTGTGTTAGCAAGCATAAATGTTGCCGGATTTTTATAAAATTGTAATTGAAGTTTGTTATTTGTTTAAAATTTAATTTTTTTGTTATATATATATATTTTGTCAACCGGTAGCGTTTATGCTGCTAGTTTAATTTTAAATTTGTGCCCGGTAAGCATAAATGCTGCCCAATTTTTTTCAATCCTCCAAGGATACACGGAAGATTGAAAAAAAAATCCATAAGACACCAAGTAAACAAAACCTATATGAACCATACAGACAATTAATCAACCCTACACCCGAGACAAAACATTTATTTTTTATAAAATTTAATTCAAATTTGTTAAATTTAAACATTAAATTTATAGTTTGTATAAATATTTCTATCAACTGGCAACGTTTATGTTGCGGGTTTAATTTTGAAATGTGTGTCGGGCAAGCAGAAATGCTGCCCATTTTTTTTCAATCCTCCAAGAATACATGGAGGATTGGGAAAAATCCAAACCCTAGACGCGAAACAATCATGAACCTTAAATCGACGGAGGCATTTATCTAAACAACCCATATATTTTAATTCAAAAATTTCGATATATATTCAAATATATATATAGATAAACTATTTAATTAAAAAAAATTATAATTAAAATATTATATTAATTCATATTTATATTTCTTATAAATATTTTTTCATAATAAAATATTATATGTATGTTTTGATTTATTAGTTGACAAATTTTGATTTTAGTTTATTGAAAAGTGTATCTATCTATTTTTGATATTTTTTAGAAAAAATATATAGATTATATTTAATATCTTGAAAATTATGAATTATAAATTTAGAATATTTTAAAATAATAGAAAAAATATTACTAATAAAATATATAAACTTAACATTAAATTATGGAAAACTGGAATTGTAATTTAATTTGAAAAAATTGATGAAAAAATTAATTCAATTGTAATTTAATTTAAAAACATCAATGAAAGAATTAATTAAATACATAAATTGTGACTTTAAATCATACAAAAATTTGAAATTATATTTATTTAAAAAGTTGAAATGAAATAATTAACCTACTATATTAATTGGAATATAATTTTTCATTTGTAAAGATAAAGGTAATGATATAATTAGAATTTTATAAATTAATTTAAAAATACAATTATATTTTTAAAATGTATATAAATTAATTTACATAATTATAATTTTAAAAATTAGTTTAAATTTATATATTTTTTTAAATGTTTATGAAAGAGTTAATGAAATAAATAATTTTAAATTTTAAAAATTAAATTAATATTTTAAATATTTTTCAAAAAAAATGAAACTATTAATAAAATATATAAGTTTTGATTTGAACTTATAGAGAAGTGGAACTATATCTTTTTGTTTTAAGGAAACTCAAATGATAGTATTGTCAAGATAGAAGGAATCACTAATATAATTGAAAGAAAACTTAATGAAGCATGCCAATTAGGATTTAAAGGATAATTTATCAAAATATATAGATAATCCATTGAAGGTGATCAAAAGAAGCAAGCAATGAAATGGTTGAATTTAGCATGGGGATTGATGAACATGGGGTTATTTAAGGTCTTTTGCTTTTTTTTGTTCATTTAAAAGTTATATTTTTATTTTTTTTAAATTATGTGAAGGTGACACATGACACTTATATTAAAATAAATCATTAAAAAACGAAAAATTTTACAATGTTTTCCTTAATAGAAAGCTAAAAAAAAATTAATTAAGTTTTTTTGTTTATTTGAAAACTGTATTTATTTACTTATTTTTCTAAAAATTGTACTATGGCTCTAAATGTGTTTAAGCCACACATAACACTTTAATAAAATAGTAAATCATTAAAAAAATAGAAATTTTAACAAACATACATTCCACCAACAACAATCCAGAAGCAACCAACACTCCCTATGTAGGCCAAAACAAGACTAAAGCACATGGCATGATTGAGATACATATGACAATATCCAAATAATGTAAAAAAACTTAGGACTAGGGCCATCCCAAAACCAGTCTGTCCAACAAAATCCTCAAAACAAGTCCATAGCTAAAAACAATGATAGGAGTCTTCAAATAAACTGAGAGCCCAACAACCTAATAGATAAGTAGGGATCCTTCAGCAATCTTCTCAAAATCAAGCATCTATGCAAAATAAAAAAATCCTTCTCGAGAGCCCATAACTCTTTAGATAGTTGGTTTGGTAGCTTGTTGAAGGTTCTATAAATGTGGGAAAAGGTAAGAGTTGGAAAAAGAGACTTCATAACCTCAATTTTATCACACTAATGTTTTAAGATGACCACCTTGAGAAAAAAAATCTCTTCTTTACTCAATCCACAACAATTTTTGAATCCCCATAAATATGTAAAGAGGTGAAGTTTTTATGTTGAGAAAACCAAAGAAGGGCCAACAATGCTAACAATTCATCCCGAGTGTTTCAAATTCAAGTTACCCCCCCCCCCCCCCCCGCAAAAAAAAAAAAAAAATCTTCCCTTAAAATGCTAGTGGTACACACAATCTCCCATAACTCTTTTTTATCTCTTTAAATGCCAATGGTCCCTTGAAATAGTATCAAATTATTCATACTTTGATATTTTACTTTGTTAATAAAATTATAATTATCTCTTATACATATTTATCATTTATCTTATATTGTATGCTGACTACAATTATTATTCCTTATTTCATGCAGATGCATCTACACAACAAGGTTCTTCGGTTCGCCGAAGGCAGAGCATTGATGGATCTATGACCATTCCTCACTCCTAAGGTCAGTAGAAGACTCGTAAGTATACAATTGCACATGATGTACTCTTTGTTGTTAGTTACATAAAATTAAATTGTTTCACATGGGTATATTTAATCATCAACATGTATGCCTCTATTTTCACAGGTTCGCCCAGGCGTCCTATGCCGACACATGCTCCTGCTGGGGAGTCGAGTGGCAGTCATAGTGGCAATCTCTCTATGCATGTGAGCAGTGAGGAGGATACTACTGGTGTCGGTGGGGATTTTCCCCACGAGACAGGTACATTAAATGCATATATATATTTCTTACAGTTATCGGTACCTTTAATTTATATTGATTTCAAATTCACATACAGTTGATATATGTATTTTGATTGACATTTATGTTTTCATCTAATTTTCAGGTGCCGCGGCTGCACAACATGGCCCCGACCCTCCTGAGGAAGCATCATTGGAGGATGATATCACACGCATCATGCTGCAAGACATTACCAGTCAGCGTGACTGTTTGCAGGATAACGTCCGCTCCATTTCAAAACGCTCTCCCACATTAGGTTCGATGTGGATGATGTTAAAGGCAGTAGACAATCTACTGAAGATCTAGAGGTCCATCGTACCATCGAGTTCTCTTTGGGCCACTTCATGTCAGAGAATAAGGGCCGCAGTGATGAGTCTTGATAAATGGCCCGCAGTGAGAGATACAACAACTGGTCATGATGTGAAGGGAACATTATTTGATATCCCTCCTGACCTCCCCACTGGTCAACCACTTAGACTCAAGGAGTTTCAGCTAGAGGCTGTAGCGCCTTGTGTATATGACATTTTTATTGGACAATGGGGAATGTTTCCCCACCATTACCAGGTCCCATTGTACTCTGCAAAACATATATATGCATATTTTTTCTTCGGAATGCACCCAGATTACACCAGCACACCCTTGAGCTTCTATGGTGCTGGTAGGGGAGCTAGTCATGCGTGTCCTGGGGCTAGGAGAGACCCTGGAGCTCATCCGGAGCTAGATCCTTTGGTAGGTATCCCTAACAGGAACTTGCTTAGGAAACATGATGTAGCCGAGTCATCTTAGCTAGCGATTGAGGAGAGGACTGTACTAGTAGAGGCAGTACGCATGACAATGCATGGTACCATGATGGCTGTGCAGGAAGAGAGATGCAAAGCACCCACTGCACCTACAAATCCCGAGTTACAGTGGGTGGAAAATGATATTCTCTGCATTATTGATCACGACACAGTGTTGCAGTATTTTATCACAGCACGCGATGCATATCTTCAACTGCATGATAGATGTAGGCCTAGACCGATGGGACAGGTATATATTTATTGTCGTCATTTCATTGTCTTGCTTGTAATGTATCTTCAAATGAATCATTGTTTAACGAATACTTTGCTTTGTGTTAGACCTCTCTGCAGGAGCCCAGTTTCATGGAGGTCCTTTTTGGCAGTGATGCATCTGTTCGAGGTCCCGCTGCAGTTCCATCCTCCCACGTCGATGAGGTATGTGTTAACTGTCATCCTAAATTTGAATTTCTAAATGAGTCAATTGTTGAACATGTAATACTTTGGTTTGTTCTAACTTTCATCATTTATCTTGTTCATATTGCACAGGATAGAGGTAAGGGAATTGCACAAGATTCTACACAGCCCCGTCCGAGTCCTACTCATGACACGCCAGTCGACGATGTACTAGTTATTTATGTTCGAATTGTTTGCAAATTTATGTTCAGATTGTAATTTACATGTGCAAATTGTAATTCTCAAGTTCAAATTGTAATTCATTAATATAATTATTTTCATGTCATGGAAACAAACATAGACACAAGCAGCTGTAGATGAGGGCGTTGAAGCCACTGTGATGTTTACATATGAGTGGGTTACCGCTCATCAGCCGGGTCCTCATGAAGGCTCATCTCTGTAGATACCCAGCCTCCCAAACCTGACACTCGACTCGAGCGAGGTGAGTTTATAGATCTGTGTTTCATATATATTTAATTTTTTGTCACATTGTACATGTAATTTAAATATGTGGTACGTAAATGACTTGCAGAGTTCATGGTTTTAACTTCTGCAAGTCTCAAAACTGGGAAATTTACTTCGTGATGTGCATGTTGAAGGTCAGGGGCATAGTGCAGCTGACGATAGTGGCCATGATGGTTGATCTCTCGATCAATGGCGTAGGGGTGATTTGTACACTGTGTTATTTGTGGACTTTATTATTTTATACTTTATGATAATCGATATATATATGTGTGTGTGTGTGTGCTTTTTTTTAACATGATGGACTATTAAATGTTTTAATTATTTGCAGTTATATTTTAAAGTTTATTTTTAGTTACAATTTTAACACATTTAACAATCATTAATGTTTTACAATCTTACGAAATTGTACAATTTTGTAATTTAATAAATTACAAGTTTATAAAATTTACAATGTTTACAAGTTTACAAGTTTACATGTTTGCAAAATTTTCATTCGAAAGCAACTTACAATTTTTAACATAACTTACAATTAAAATGTTACAAAATTTACAACTTTACAATGTAAGATCTACTAGGTGCAAATTACAATCACAATTTGCAATTTTAAATTACAACTACAATTTACAATTACAATGTAAAATTTGATTTCATTTACAAAAAAATTACAACTACAATTTTAAATTTGATTTCATTTGTAAAAACATTTACAAGTTTGCAAAATTGCCCATCAAAAGAAACTTACAATTTAACATAACTTGCAATTAAAATGTTACAAAATTAACAACTATACAATGTAATCTACTAGTTGCAATTTACACTCACAATTTGCAATTTCAAATTACAACTACAATTTACAATTACAATTCAAAATTAGATTTCATTTACAGAAAAATAAAAATTAATTTCATTTGCAAAAGAATTTACAAGTTTACAAAAATCACAATCAACTAAACTATAATCGCGTTTTGCAATTTTCAATTACAAATAAAATCTACAATTCAATCTAATTTAATTTACAAGTTTACAAAATTTACCTATCTCCAATAATTTACAAGGAACTTACAAGTTTAAAATTCACAATTTTGCAAAGTTTACAAGTTACAATTTTAAAGTTTTCTAGTTTACAATTTACATCAAATGAATATTACAAAGAGTAAAAAGGGGCAGAGACCAAGATAGGGTAAAAATGGAAAAAAAATTTAATATCAATTGCAATTCGTAGATTTAATGAGGACACAATAAATGTATATGTTGTTCTTTGTACTGCATGTCACTAACAATTTACAAGTTTACAATTTACAACTTGTCTACAATGTAACATGTAATTTAGAACTTTGCACAAATAGAGTGTGATATACATGCAAATTTTGCAAAAATACACCCAAAAAAAGTTACATAGACAAAATTGAGCTTCCATAACATAGTCTTAGGACATTGTTGGTATTCTTAGGTATAGGTGAATGCACATAGAGTATATGTGAATGCACATACTCGCATATATTAGCTTACAAAAAATACATTTAAATACAAATGATGTATTTCAGAAGAAATTTTGATTTGCTACATTTCAAAATCATGTCAACTATGTCAACATCAAAAGTGGAATATAGCTTTCATTCATCCAGCCAATGGGTTATAGGAATGCACGTCTCCATAATACGATCATGGCTAGTTACTGACATCTTCCATCTCTTTGGTTCACCCCTCTTCACCTTGATTTCAATCAGATGTATCCGAGATGCCACCACCAAATGACTGTACTGATAGGATGTATATTTAGGCATGAAATATCTGTAAATAATATAATCACCTTGTCTTCTCGCTTTTTCAAAAAAGTGGCCCATCACAACTAGGTCACCAACCTAGTACATGAACTCTCCATTGACATAGGGCTACACCAACCTGCTTTTGATTTGTGTACACCGCATCAAAACATATGCCACATTCTCGTCATTTCCCGGTGGTGCAATTACAACAAATACATCACCTGCATCAAGATTTTCAAATATTAAACAAATCTTAAATATATATATGCATGTGTACAAGACTAGAAGTTTAAACATTCAATCAACTATTTGAAACTTTAATGTGTGAATGACATAATGAATCCATTAATATCATGTACCTTGCTTAACAAAATCAAAAACCCGATCATGATCTAGTGAAACCATTGCCTTGTCAATGTGCATCTCTTGCCATGTCAGAATTGGATGTGGCCCCTTTGGATTAAGAGGGACATATTTCCATTGTTTGACATATGCATCGTTCATGCAATGATCAACCCCTAGTCCATTGGTGTCAATGCAAAACTCACAGAAACATGCATACTTCCTCGTTTCAATTGAAAATATGTCGCCCATGTCTTTACTACGAACTAAATGTAGTTCTCTGGTACTAGATATGGTATCACAATACCATGGCATGGATCTATTCACATCGCCAAGGGAACCATCCCAAAAAAACCTTCATCGATTAAAAACCATCATATATATATATATATTGTTCCTACCTGCGCACTGGCCTTGCTTGTTCATGACCTTGGTGACCCAAATTTTGTGTGCACCAATCAACTACTTTTGCTGAGCACTTGAGTTGAGATGCACTATGACTCATTTGGTACCTCCGAAGTTCTCATTTCACACATGCACCTGCGCCATCATGTTCACCCTTTCTATTCCCTGTTTCAAAAAAGCTCTAGGTGTGTCAAATTCCTGTCTCTTTGTGAAGTTAACTCAACCAATAAAAGGAGCATGCCAATTTGAACTTCCCCGCACACCCATCTGACCAAATCCAGTGTTCTGTAAATGACACCCCATTCTTTTTGAATGAATCATAAATAAACCCAAATCAGTGTTGAACAAACATTGTGTCCCGCTCATGATCATCACTGAGATAAAAATGGTATTCCTTGATCACATCACGTGACTGAGGAGTGATATCCCTACCATCAATGCTCACCTGAGCATGTCTATACAATACATGTACGAATATGGACACCTGGTTGGAGTGATAATACTCACTTTGTATCTCTCTCTGAGGAGCAAATGTGTAATTCTTAGCAAAGTCTACCACTTACAGGATTGTGCCTGGCTCAAAAACCTCACGAGAATGCTTAAATTCTAAATCTTGCCACCTAGACTTGTGGGAGTGTTTAATGTATTTGTAAATATGACTTTGAAACTTGTCGATGAAGTATGAGATAGTAATCTCATCCTCGAGCAAGTTGATCCTCCTAGATGGAACATGTGAAGAAGATGATGGATTCATGGAGACATACTCATATATCTTCCACTTAACTGTGATGTCTGACAATCCAGGGTGTGTTGTATCGATAGGAAACTTCCTATGGAACAATGCCAAATCACCACATTCATGGAATCTTCTCCCGCCTACACACCTTTTAATGAAAAACACATTTTCAGGATTCCTATTGCATAGTATCATAGAAATAAAATCCCGCACTGTGTGAGGAGTTGGTTCACCATCCTAATGTTTTTTGAAAAAATCCACAAATGTGTCGTAGTATAACTGGAATTCAACGTGGTATCAACAACAACAAGTGTCCTGAATCGGATTCGACCTAATATACTGTTATACCCAAATCCTGTCACTGACATGTGATAATATTTCTAACACCTTTATTTTCCCTCAATCCCAAACTTGAAGTGAAAACAATGCTCTAGATGTTGATCCTACATGTAAAACTCCAGCAACGCTCTTAGCCTTAAGCTTATAAGCGATACCTTATATAGCATCACCTGAGTTGTGTGGAATATAGGCGGTGCCACCGCCTTTCACCTTTGTTTTTTGTGCGGTTCTCACCTTGCATCGCTCTGTCATAAGGGAGTATAAACGGTACCTTGGTAAAAGGTGAAAAAATGAGGTTTCACGAAGCTTCTACAACAAAAGCTTCATGGATAGCCTTATCCCTACTCAGTTGGGTCAATTAATCTTGAGATCCATGCTTTGAGGATCTCATGGCCACCTCACCCATCTATTTCTCAACCATTCCTATCCTTTTGAGACCTATAAAACCAGGCTCATACTCCATGGTTGAGGGGAGAAGAAAAGAGTAAAGTTATGATGTTGAATTAACATCCTAGCTTAATCCATTAGAGAGCATAGAGGAGCAAGTTGGAGCTATCGGGGATGAGATGTTAGTCTTGTGAAGGAGTGCATCGACACTAAGAAAAAAGGTTGTAAACTCTTTCTTTTCATCTATTAATGAAAAGTTGGTTCCTTTCCCATATATCTGTTGTGTTATAATCTCACATCTGTATTATCAGATTCCTTAGTCACTGATATAGATCTATGGATAGTTTTCTGGTATCTTTGATGTTGTTGTGTGTTTGATGTGTTTATGCAGGTTTTCCATCAGAGATCTTATTCCAGGAATCCATAGCTTCTAGGGAAAGTCTTCCGACCTAGTTGTAACTCATTTGTTCTGGATTTGAATCATTCAGACTAGAGGAACAACTTCTGTCTGCAGAAGGTGCAATATTCCTGATAACAAATCTAGCGACTCCATTAGGGAATACAAGCTTCAGTTGATATGATCTTCCTCAGTCTTCAAACACTTGTCCAAATCCAAGCTCCATTATTCAATATTTTTAGTCAGATCTACCATCTGACTTAGTGAAGTTTTGGTTTGAAATCATCAGATCTCTTCAGATCTGAGTCACCTCGACTTTCTATGCTTTGTATTTCTGTTGATTCATCAGTTTTGACATTGTTTTTACAAATTCTAATTTGATTTTTTCACTCTCCATATGTCCTGGATTTTTACAGGGAATCGCTCATGTGTTGTGGGAAATACGCGGTGCCACTGCCTGAACACGGTTACCCATAAGCGGTGCCACACCTGAGTTCAGTGAGCAAGAAGCAGTGCTGCTTCAAAACCGCTCGGTCAGTGACCCCTTCAGCGCGGTGCCAGGTAGGCCCTATTCCAGACCTTGTTTTTTGATTTTTTACAAAAGTAGATCTTGATTTTTCTTTTAGACCTGTACTGTTAAGGATTGTTTGGATAAATCTGAGTGTTTATGGTTGGAATTTTTTGGGTGGTAAGAGCTCGTTTAGTTGGAAAATCCAACGGTTAGGTTACGCTTGGTTATTATTCATTGCTTCCATGCTTGTTGATTTTTATTTTGAAAGGAATAATTGAAAGTGTTGTTTCAGTTAGGTCTCTTTCCGTTCATTGATAAAGACTAAGAGAAAGGTGGCTTGATCATTTTCTTGGTTTCATTTTTCCATAAAGTTAGTGGGAGAGTTCTTTTTGCCTTAAAAAAGAAATTTTTTTGTTGAGATTAGGTCATTGTTTTTATTGAGCTTAAGTCATTGGACCTCTGATTAGATTCATAAGCTTCCAGGATTCCTTTGTTCTTTTGTCTCTTTTGCATCATTATCTCATCAAAAGAAAATAGATGAATAGTTTAAGTTAGATCTTTCCATGTTTTAGAGAAAATTTGAAAAAAATAGATTGCATATGCATATTAAGTGTTGGTTGTTTTTCTTTTAGGAAAAGAGACTATCCCATATGATTGCTTTCAAAAATTTAGTTTGGAGTGTGTTGCTTATTTTATTTCTCGGATCAAGATTCATTTGATATAGTTGTTTGAGAATTTTTTTGGTTTCAAAGCAAAATTGAAAAGAAAAAGAATCCCTCTCCTTCCCGTAATTAGGCATAATCTGAATGGTAAAGTGAATGAACGTGCATTCCATATTTGCATGGTTTTACTTTTTTTGTCAAAATCTCATGCATTCACCTAACCGTCCACTTTAAAATTAACGATAGCTTTAGGCTTAAAAATTGTATAGAAATTTGAGTGATAGGTTAGAGACGTGTTTGGGCGTCATTAAGCATAGGATCTGTCGTTACTTGTCTGAATTACAACCCGGGACTTGTGCGGTTCTTCAACGTACCGTCAATATATCGAATGACCTTTCATGTACCCTTGAGGTATATCTAAAGGTACTTCATGTACTCGATTGTATATTGAAAGGCCCCTTGTGAACGGTTGTGCATTAGACAACACTACTACCGATTTGAGCTCCCACGTACCTTGCATGTATTGGGAGACCCCACTAGGATACCCTATCCATCTGAGAAAAACCCTTTGGATTTCTTGTGTGGAGCAATACACCAAAAACATCATTCGGGGAGATTACTATGCACGTACCCTTGTGGTATATCATGAGTTGCACCTACTTGACAATTCTGGTGAGAGACCGACTTTTTGAGCTCCTCCTATCATTTAAGTTTGCTTGTTGGCCTGTAGCTTGAGTAGGAGAAAGTTTTGTCTGTGTTATTAGTTTTGAGACCCTATGTTAGTTTAGTAACTGATACCAATCTGGATGAGTTTCAGTTGATATGATCCAGAAGGAATCAGGGCTTGCCACCCGATTTTCCTCCTATTACTGGAGAAAATCCAATGGAAGCCATCGACCAAGGAGCTGCAACTACTTCCCACAAGGAAGAAAATATAGTTGTAGAAAGTGGAGACCAATTCACTTCTTATGTAAATCCCTTGGCTCAACAGCCTCCTGTGGCTAATACTTCCTTTCATCCATATGTGGAAGGTCGTACCGATAGTCTTGTTCCACCTAAGTATGGCCCAGATGCTCCATTTTGGAGAAATTATAAGGGGCAGGCCATTGCCTCATTTGGGGTAAATAGGCCCTTTCCTGAACAATCTTCACCAAGTGAAGAAGAATATAGACAAATCCAAGAATCTATTCACCGTGCACATGATTTTCAGGAGAGAATGCAAAGATTAGATACAATCTTAGAAACACCCATACCTCATAAAGAACCTCTTTCAGCTCTTCTTCCTTGTAATATGGACCCTTGGCCTTTGGCTGAAATTAAACCTTCTTCTAATTGTCATCCAGCATATGGTGAGACTTCCCACAATCCAGGTCAAACCTCTAATTTCCCCCCTGCAGTTTTGAGTTCTAGGTCTGTCTCTAGTCATCCCATACTTTTTATTGCTGGGGGGAAACCTTTAGTTCCATTAGTGTTTGTGCCTTCTAACGCCAGGGGGAAACCCCCGGCGCGATCTACGTTACCCACTAATGGAATTGTTACTAATAAAAGGGAAAACTCTACTATAGGACAATCCATAGTGTATGTCCCTCCCACCAACACAAATGTGGTAAACCCTCCTTCAAGCTCAGGTTAACCCTCGGTGGCACAACCTGCAGTTCATTAACCCTCATGGGGTTATGGTTACCTAGGAAATCAAATTCCTGTAGGAAATATGAATTATCAACCCAACCCTATAGGAATGTATTACACTAGAATTCCAGAGCTTGGGAATACATTTACACCATGGGGGAAACCCAACTGGTCTTACATGCCAGTAATGGGAGGAATACCTATTCATACTGCTGGCGGTGCCTTATGGCGGTCCTCCTCCTAATGGTCTTGGAGGTCCTTATGGACCTCCTCCTAGTGGTCCTAGTGGTCCTGGAGGTTTTGGTGGTCCTAGTGGTCCTAGTGGTCCTCCTTCCAGTGGTCTTGTTGGTCATAGTGGTGCTGGAGGTTTTGGTGGTCCTCCTCCCAGTGGTCCTGGTGGTCCTAGTGGCCCTGGTGGTTCCGGTGGTCCTCCTCCTAGTGGTTCTGGTGGCCCTGGTGTTTCTGGTGGCCCTCCCCTTGGTGTTCCTGGCAGTTTAGGTGGTCTTGGTGGTTTTGGTGGCCCTCCTCCTAATGGTCCTGGTGGCTCTAGCAGCCCTAACCCTGGAGGTCAATCTTCGGGAAGTACATCATCGCATCAGACATTTCAACAACCTATATATTAGTCAACCTACGACCCTACTAGTGGTTACATGCCTTATCAATATTACCAGTACGTGGAACCCAATCGTCAGTTACCTTTCCTAGCAACTTTGGACTTACCTGATTTGTCCAAGTTGATTAATGACCCCATTCAACACAACCCTTCATGGCCTGCTATTCCAGTAAAGTTGCCATCGAGCATCCCAAAATTTGATGGTAAGCAGGGGGATGATCCCAAACATCATGTTATGACTTCCCATCTATGGTGTTCATGTAACTCCTTGATGGATGATTCTATTAGATTAAGACTCTTCCAGCGCACTTTGACCGGTACGACCGCGAAGTGGTATATTGAACTTCCACGACACTCGTTTGTGGATTTTAGTGCATTGGAAACTATATTCCTCACACACTTTCAGCTACCCATTCGTTATGAAACGGGTACAAACCTTTTCACCTCTCTGCGTCAAAAAACCTCCACACACATATTGGATCATATCCATGAGTGGAGAAGGTGGAGAAGGCTCATTAAATATCCTATCTCGGACAAACTCTTACCTGATTAGTTTACGAAGTCTTTGTTGCCACCCATTTCCTGAGATGTGGCTATGGGCGGTACTGTCACCAAAGAGCAGACTATTAGTCGTGCTCAGTATCTGGATTTGGTGTATTCCCAGTCTGGAACACTGTATGACTTGATCCCTCAAGCTCCTCATCCCAGCACAGACCCGGCTAAGCCACTTGCAGAAACTCCTATCGATGGGGTTGTCGGTTCAATCCAGACCTTGTCAACAACAAAACCTACCAAGAAACCCCATGATTCTACTACTACTCCTTCATCTCCTACAATTTCTTCCCAGGTGAATGCTATTCAAAGTACACAAACACTCGGTAATAATAAAAAAAAGGTAAAGGAAAAAACAAGAAACCTAGAAACCAACAAGAGAACCCGAAGCATACAACCAATGAGAATGATAAAGGGAAGAGAAAAGAAAAATATCCATGTCTGTTGTGCAGAGGAGATCACTTCACGAAGGAGTGTCTCCATCGTGAAGAAATCAATAAATTTTTGAAAACTAACCCTACGCCAACAGTTCTCACTGATCCTTTCCTTTCTCAACAACAACTGATAGACCACGTGTCTAATTAGGGAAGTTCTAGTCCTACAGAGTAAATTTGCATGATGTCCTCGGAAACTGTTAATTTGCAAACTCGAAGTCAGAATTATGACAAACCTACAGATAAAAAAGAAGATAATTCGTCTTCATATAAAGCTCCCCCCGCTAGTTCTCTCACATCCTTGTCCAATGCCCCCCTAACTATCGATAAACCTAATCTCGGCATGATTTTGTGTCCACCCAAGAGTACTCTTAGAAAGTCTATTTTTAATCCCAATTCCTGAGCTTCATAGTTCTATAACGTTGTTGAAGATCTCACTCAAAAACCATGTGCAATGTCTACCTTGGAAGTACTCCAAAGTTGTCCTACGCAACGCAAAAACTTGTTAACTACATTAGGAGCCTTAGACCCAGAAAATACTAATTTAATTCATTTCAATGTCGAGAACTATAAGTCTAGGATGCCTCACCAACTCGCTTTTCAAATCATAACGAAAGTAGTTGGGAAAAAGGTCTTTAGAACTGTCGTAGATGAGGGAGCTTCAACTTCAGTTTTGTCTCTGTCTTGTTGGAAAGCCATTGGCTCTCCCGAGGTTATGAAATCACCGACGACCCTAAAATCCTTTTATGGATGAGTTTTCAGCTCCATGGTATCATGCCAGTACTTTCGATCGAGCTTGGGGGAAAAACTATTTCCGTTCAAGTGGAAGTGGTGGATGCCCCGATAGACTACAATCTCCTACTAGGAAGAAATTGGTTTTATGCCATGAGTGTTGTTGCTTCGACGTTATTTCGAACCCTCTAATTTCCACATCTAGGGAATATTCATAACAATTGATCGGCTTGATTTTTGTACACTGGATGTTACCGCCCCTATGGTAAATAACATCCCTATGTTAGGTCAGTCCGCTCCTCCTTACTAGTTGATTGGGGTAGGCATGCTGAAGGATTCAACCCTTATGGGGGTATTCCCATCAGCTCCTCCTAACACAGAAACGACAACAGTAAATATGATTTCATCGTTTCATTATGATCCCAAGGGCAAAGAATTTGTTGAGTCAACCTCTTTGAGTCCGCATGAAGCAATGTAAAACGATGTCCAATCTGTTTCTGATGACCACACTGATGATCTTCATCTGGTGGCCTCGAACCCTTATCACCTACCCTACTGGTTAGAACCCTCTCTTCCTACTCTGGATTCTCTCTCCCATACTTTTGCTTTAGATGAGTCCATCATGGAGATCATGAGTACGAATGAAGCCGTATGGGAGGATCACCATCACAGATCCTTGTTCCTCCCCAACACTAGTTCAATAGACCATGATTTTACATCTCTCTTTAGTAATAATATTGTTCATACTCCTCAAACGTCTGTATTGTTGCAAAACTTTGAATCTGAAGGAAATCTATGCAACATTACTAAAATGAATCCAATTGACATATCAGTCAAGCCTGGCAGTCTTGAGCATATTCATGTTGGGAAGAAATGCTCAATAGAAGAACCTTAAGCATACAAAGCACTTTTCAAGGAATTTCGAGATATTTTTTCCTGGTCCTATGAAGAAATGTCTGGGATAGACCCGTCTATCGTGGTTCATGAAATAAAAACCTATCCCACAACCAAACCTGTCAGGAAGAAACTAAGGCAAGTCCATCCACGAAAGTTTGCGGCTATCAAAGCCAAAATAGAAAACTTTTGAAAGTAGGGTTTATTTATCTTGTGCCCCTGACGGAATGGGTATCGAACACTGTCCCTGTTAATAAAAAATAGGGCACCATTAAATTCTGCATCGATTTCATAGATTTGAACAAAGCTTGTCCCAAAGACAACTTTCCAACTCCGCATATCGACCAGATTATGGACAATTGTGCTGGAAGTGTCACCTTCTCATTCATGGATGGCTTTTTTGGCTATAATCAGATCGAGATATTGCCTGTCGATTAGCACAAGACGACATTTATTTTTCCATGGGGAACTTTTGCGTATAGGAAGTTACCGTTTGGCCTGAAGAATGTTGGAGCTACCTTTCAGCATGCTATGAGATTATCATGTTATGAAGAAGAAGTTGCTGCTCTTCAGCCTCTTACTATTGATATAAGAAATAAGCTTCCATTCTTGACTTATAGCCACTTTCAGAGTTTTATTTGTTTAAGTTTTTGTCAAGGGTTTTATTTACAGGCAGAGAATGAAGTTGAAGACAATTTAGGAGGTTGTGGAAATCTTGTAGCTCAAAACAGAGGTGAATATTTGAAACAAGAACAAGTTTATGGACAGAAAAAAGCAGATTTGGATGCAAAGGAAGTAGAGAAAAATCTTCGGGCATGTGCACAACTCTCTTGCCAGATATTGGACAATGTTTTGGATATTGAAGAAACTGAAGAAGTATATGGGAAACGTGAAACTTATCCGAGCTTGAATTGTTTCAGCATGCTTGTGCATCATTTTTAGATCTTTTTTTTTTTTTTGGATCTTGAAATTTTTAAATCAGATTTGTCTATTATAAAAGATGCAAATGTACATGCTTTTGAACACATACCAGCAAGATGAATTTATGTATGCAGCTGAGCCTTTTTCTAATTATGAGAAAATGGATGATTTTGTTTATGATGAATATAATGAGGAAGCTTTTGCAGAAATTAGTGACATTTTTGTTTCAGAGAAGGTTGCTTCCCCTTATCATCTTACTGTTGACTTATACAATCAGTTAACATGCTTAGCTCATGATAACCTCCTTGATTGTATGCGTTTGAACTTTGGTCAAGAAGATATCAAGGAGCTACAGGAACAAGTGATTTTGTTCTCTTTTTCATCAAAAAATGGCCAACAGGAAGAAAGTCAACAAGCAAATAAAAGGGAGCAGATCAATATATCAGCATGTAATAGTTTTGAATCTGAGCAACAAGAATACAAAGAAGGAGATATGAAAGGATTATATGAGCATAATTGGTCGAATAAATTGCTCCAACAACTATTACCAAAGATCAGCAAGTTTTATGTTATCATTCTTAAACTTGAATCTGTAGTAGATATTAAACAAATCAGTGAAGGTATCCCACATCAACTTTCAGTTTTGCAGACAGATGCAATTGGAAACATCTATAAAACTGGGCAGAAACAATTCAATCCCCAACAAGAACATCAGGAAGAGGCATTTCTTTAGGGATTTCACGACTCTATTGTTGATTATTTGGAGTCTTTGAGCAGTATAGAGGTCAAATCATTCGTTTAAAATGAATGTTGGTTTCGTTGTCTTTCCAAAATGCACTTTTGTATGCCATGGGTTGTTTCATTTGTCCGATTCGGATCAAGAGTTTCACCAGTTAATCAATTTCTTGCATGGATTCATTGGAAGCATGACTTTACTTGATCAAGCAATAGCACAGTGGATTAGAGTATGAAGTGTAAATAAATAAGTTCATTGCTTGAGAAATGATTTTAGTTTGTAGTGTGAGGATTTCTTTTCAGCAATCATGGTTTGGAGTGAGCAGTTTCAATTTGTTTTGACAGTCAGAAGAGTGGGGTTACAAGTTTTGGAACAGGTTGGGAATGAGATACAAATGACTCCATTACCCAATGAATAAGGGACAAGGTCTACATGATCTTGAAACCTCACAAGGAGGCTTTCATTCACCAGCTGGAGCCAGATGTTAGGACTGAAATTGTACCTAGTCTTTATGTCTTTTTTCTCAAATGTATGTTCCTTATTTACTTGTCATTTTATCTTATTTTAAATTTTAATGATTTTGAATGTATTTTTATTTTATATGTTATAGTTTTTTCTTTAATTTATTTTATCCTTTCTTAAGATTTTACTGAGTGGATTATTAAGTATTATATTTCTTTTCAAAGTATCCAAATACCGATTTAAGTTTACTCTAGTGCTTATATCCAAAGTCATACTTTCATTTTGAGCTTGTTTTCCAAATCTTTCATTTTGAGGTATTCCCGCAGTGCAAAATTCAAACTATATACACTAGAGCGTTGCATGAATCAGAAATCATAGAAGAACGTGGTCGATTGATGACAGAACATGGCCCATTGCATTCGATGATTCTAGGGTACTTCCACACACCTTTTCAGCATATCATGACACATGTACAAATCTGTTGTGAGTATCATTGAGGAAATCGGGGATTTGAACTGCCATGATTTCAAGTTTGGGGTTACGGATTTCACAGTTATGGACACATAGTTTGAAGGTTCTTGAAGTTTCCAAAGAAGTGAATTAGCAGAGTTACAGTAGAGATATGGGGAAGAGTGGAAAAATCAATAGGTTTGATCCCACAGACACTAGTTGGTCCACAAAATTCCCAGAGTGTGCAATGTTGTTTAGGGTAGCAGGGTGTTTTAGTTTTTTGGGGTTCACTTAGCAAATTTTAAGCCAGAATGGAGAGAAGTAATTGGAATTATACAGAGTTATATCACATGTGATGGAATTTTTGCAGAAGGAAAATAGAAGCTGGGATCACTTTCTATTTTGGTCAAGGTTTACCATCGAGTAGGGTGATCATGTAAAGAAGAGCTTTCCTAATAAACAATCCGATTTTGTTAAGAAATTTAAAAGAGATGTGATTAAATACTTAGTACAGGACAACCCTTAGAAAGCTAGTTCATGTCAAATATTCAGAAACTCTGGTAATGAAGATCAGGAAAAAGCATGAGAAAATGAGCAAGAGCACATTTTGGAAGATGAAATAATCGAAAAGACAGTTAATTTGAATACCGAGGAGGATGTTAGTTCAACAGAACAGAAGCAGAATGCTATATTTTCACAAGAAAACCTAAACATAGTATATTTTGCAGCTGATATGAAGCATAACATTTTGCAAGCTCCAGATTTTAAGGTAGATATAAAGTCTCTCATGCAGCTGGAAAGACCAAGACGGAGGCCAAAGACAAAAGCCGCAAATAAGCTCATATTAAACATGAAAAGAATATTGGGCCCTAAGCTAGAAAAAGATAAGTTTACAGTTATTCAAGACTCTTCAAGTGATGAGAATAAGGAAAGTAAAGAGAATTTGAAGCCACAGGCAGATTACATTGAAGAATATCATACAATATCACCAGAACCAGTTCAAGAAGGCCATGAAGTTTCAGAAGAGCAGGCTACTCCCATTATGGAACAAAGTATGACTTCAGAAGTCTCATTTGCAGAAGCAGCCAAGCAGTTATGAGTGCCACCTAATGTCCAGCTGTTCAAGTATTTCATTTTTTTATAATGTATATAGTGGTTAATATTTTGTTGTCTTTAAAGATTCGAAGTTAGCATATAACTACTTAATGTAACTTCCTTGAGACTAGACCTAAAGACAATTATGAAACTGCCCTATTTTTTAAATGACACAAGGAGAAAAGTTTAGCTGAGGAGGGTTCGATTTTTGTTTCAAGAAGGGATATAGAGATAAGGACATTGGATGTATATTCAAACTGATACATATGACTCTCATGCAAGTTTTTGAAGACCGAGATTGATTTATATACAATATAAGCCACTTTATCCTATCTATTGATTTTATTTATGGCCAGTTTTACAACTCAGCCTATGATTAAATTTCTTGATTAAAGTTTTATTCATGTGAATGCTCATATGTTGTGGACAAAACCAATACTTTGCTTATGAATTTTTATGGTTTATATTAATCTTTTATACATTTATGTCTCAGTTCTTTGATGTTATTTCATGATTTAGTACCTGTATTAGTTTGATGATTGATTACCTTCTTGTATATGAAACCTTCAAACCAAAAAATTACAAAAACAAATTCCATTTTCTTTTAATTGTTTTGAGATTTTACTAGCTTGTTCCCTTTGTAGCCTAGAGACAATTTCTAGCACAAACAGGTTGCCAACCAGAAAACCCCATGGGTGCTTCTGTGGCTCTAAAATTCAGAGAAGATGGCCCATTGGTTGTGGTGGATACTGACAGTGCCTTTACATGTCATGTTTTTATTTGATCAATGGACAACAAAAAGAGGTACAGGGTTTTTCAAACCCGACCTCGGAGAAAGAAGGCCTTCAGCCTAATTAAATTAATAAGAGCATAATTTAAAATAATGTTTTCTAATTTGATTAAGAAGAGTATAATATGTAATAACATTTTAAAAAAATGATAATTTTTTAAATTACTTGTTAATATAAATTTTAATTTAGAAATAATGTGTTTTTAATGAAACCATCTTTACTCTTCAATTAATTGAGACTTTTTTCTCCCGGAAATCTATAACAATGATTTGGCATGCAATTGTATGGTGTTCGAACTTTCCAAGGGTCACTATAATACTTTTGAATCTAAAACTCAATGACCTCATAAAGAACATCTTAATTTTTCTTGCAAGGCTCCCTATAATATTTGTTTTTTTTTGCATTTTTTTTTATTGAAAGTGTTTAGTTAATTAATACTTGTCAATTGAAGTACATTTATTTATATGGTATTTCATCTTTGAAGGGCTTGAAGACTATATGCCCTTAAAATTTAAATTAATACCCACCCTTCAAATTTTACCACCTTTCGAAACTCCATTTTGTTATACCAAGAAAAAACTAGACCATTAGAGTTAATGTTGTCTATAAATCTTGTTTCTAAGTTTCTATTGGTTAAATTTATTTCATATAATTTCTTTCAATGGTACCTAGATACAAATAAGTTGTTTTACTCTAGCTAAACAAAACTCTCAACTTTGCAATAACGATACCAAAGTCAACTTCCATTCACCCACCCTTGCATTATAAAAGAATATAGGATTCAGTTTCAAAGCTGAAAGACTGCAACAATATAAGCAAAACTCATGTTGAATCACTTTACATTGCTGAAATTATACAGGTACCCTATACTTAAAAAAAATATTATCAGAAGTGGCCACAACTACATAACTGATAAGAATAAGAATGGACAAATATGCAAGCCACTAACTTCAAAAAAGCCTCATTGAATTTAGCCATATAATCTCTAGTATGAAGAACCACCTTTCAAAATATCCATGGTATCCTTAGCCATAAAATATCTAGCATGAAGGACCAAATTTCAAAATATTCATGATAGCCTCTCCAATGAGTAATCTTATTGTTTACTACTAGTTCCTTTTGAAGAATCTGGGGCAAAAGTTGTTATTGCTTAGGTTGTTTTTTTTCATGTACAAGTCATGCTAAAAACACAACTTGAGAGCGTCTTTTCTAAATATACTACATATATGTTGTAAATCAAGTTTGTCACCTATCAAGAGTAATTATTGGGTTGGAATTAGCGTTGTATCTAAGTTGATTAAGCCATTTTCCCACATTTTCAAAGCTTCGAGGGCAGGTGATAACATTAACTAGTACAACCCAATAATCCCATGAAAACAAGATTTCATAGATGAAGCATCTCTCTCCAAATCACTAATATCCCATATTTGGGATACTTTGATATTCCTTGTGTCCTACAAGGAATATTATACGGGAAAATAAGTACTAATAGAATAAGGACATTTTTCAATTTTAGGAAGCATTAGAATACTACAACCTGTAGATTTGAGTTTCGTAACTTTTTCTTATAAATATAAATTATTTAGTTTGGACAAAAATAATATTAGACTAAGAGAATTTAGATTGTTGAAGCCTAAGTAAAAATCACCAAACAATATTTTTCATTCCAAGCAAGCAAAAAGAAAGACCAAAGTTAAAAACAAAGATTATTATCCCATCATAAATTATGAGTAAAAGTTAAGTTTTAAAAAGTACTTGTTACAAAGTCAGGACCTTAAATAATTCATTTATTATAAAATGAATTAAATGTAAGCAACCATTAAAGTACTTGTTACAAAGTCAAGACCTTAAATAATTCATTTATTATAAAATGAATTAAATGTAAGCAACCATTAAAGTTAGGTCCTTAATAATTTAGTTATTATCCCTGTCATAAATGAATGAATTAAAGTTAGAGGGTAAATTTTTTAAGAAGTATTTTTTTTAATATAAACGGTTGGTATTTTATATTAACAGAAACCTAGAGACTGAAGCATTTGGAGAGTACATCAAAGTTTCTAGGCTGATAAATAAAAGTTGTAACTTATACTACTAACATTTTCTTCTTCATAATATTTGCGGTAGTAAAAAAAAAAAGAGACTAAGTTCCTACTGGATATATTCCAAAATATACAGACATCTTGTCCTAGCAATAAACAAAAAAACATGTAAACCTATTTATTTCCCTAGAGAAGTCCCAGATCCCATGCCATTGGAAAAGTTCCAGTTGGTTTCCACTTCTTTTTGCACTCGATTTTCGAAGGCCATATTTCACCCTGGATCTCGACACGAGTCAGTCTATCCGAGAGCGCCTAAATGGCTTGGACTTGCTCCTGGCGTCGGGCTTCCTCAACGGCTGCTTAATCCCTTTGGATTGATTTTCCTTCATGGAGATCCTCCACTACCTGCTCTAGAATTTCCCTCACTTATCCTTTAAGTTGGGGAAGCTGGCGCTTATGGATATCCATATCATCTTTTACTCTTAGTAGTCTGCGCCCCAATGTAGCCAGGCCATGCTGCGGGAAACAAGGCTCACTCTCATCGATGGAGTCCATGTTATCATCTTGTTTGTAAAGGGGCCAACTCACTTGGTGGTTCTCACAGTTCTGAACAATTTTCCTATGATGCACGAAGACAGAAGTAAGGTGGCAAGTTCCCTACCTATTTCCTGATGCCTGTATATATTGCAAGGTTGATCTATCTCATCGGTCCAGCCATGCTTCTTCAAAATGAAAACAATCTTGGTGGCGTGCTTTAAATCTCCAGGTCCGGATTGACGTTATAATTCCTGAACTGACCTAACTTAATGTACTCTTCACATCTCTCGCTCAGGGCACGTATGACTTCATGACTACTCTGGTTTGTACCTCTTGAATAGAGACCAATTTCACAACAGATTTCTATATTGGTGTGTCCCCAACGCATGTTGCTTCCATCTCCCTTGGAGTTTCAATTCTCCTAATTACTCCTTCGCTCGCAAATAGATTATCGTTAGCAAGTGTTTGCTTTATGGTCGCCCATGATGCCACCTCCTCGCATTGAGTCACTACGTGTCGGGAATATCGGGCATACCTCCACATGGATTTAGAGGCTCTCCTACTGGGGGAGTGGGTCCCACCCAGTTTCGTCTTCATTTAGAAGAAGGATGCTCGGTTCCAGTCCAACCGCTATCTTTGAGGCTTTATTCGCTTTGGAATTGTTTTTCTGAAACACATGAAAGTAGTTTATGTTGTGGAATTTAGAAGCAATTTCTTGGATTCTGAGAATGATTTTCCTTAACCGGATGCATGTCGACTTTGTTTTTCTAACCATAAATCCAATCAAGATTTGTGAATCTCCTATCACTCTCACTTACAAGATTCCTTTTCTATGGAGCTATCTAAGCCCTTGCATAAGCGCTAAAGCTTCGGCTTGGTTATTTGGTTGTCTTAACAACCCCCAAGTGTACTAAAGTTTTGTTTTCCCGTCGGGATTTAAGATCATTCGTCCCCCTCATGCTGCCCCTGGGTTACCTTTAGCCGCTCCATCAAAGAATAAATTGTGGATCTTTGCTCCTTGGCTCCATTGAGAGAAATTGATTTCATCAAGTCTATTATTTCAATTTTTTTTAGGATCCTCAGTGGGAGGAAGGTGTAAGGGTTTAAGTCCTATTTGTTCCCCCTAAGATTCTTCCTCTAGCAGCATCTCAATAGGTTTTGTTATTCCTTGTCTATATTGAACGATTTCTTTTAAATGGCTTTTTATTATGGCCACCACTTGTAACGGATGAGACTCCTTCTGTCATAATATTTAAGAGTTTCTTTCTAGCCATAGTTTCCATAGAGTGAGCTTTAGTAGCATCAACCACCCTAATTTGAACCAACCTTTTGAGGATAAAGGATGCAGGTACAAGGAGCCCCACCTGGAGAGAAGGTTGGTTATTGTACTCGAGATTTCTATCTTTTTCTTCCAGGGTCCCAAATCCTCTTTCCAAACTTCTTTTGCATAATTGCAATATGGAAAAATATGCTTTAATGTTTCGACTTGCTGATAGTAGAGAGTACACCTTGAAGGGAAAGCAATTCCTCTTTTCTGAAGGTTTTCATTGGTTAATACTATTTGGTGTTCAAGAGTCCATATAAACATGTCAATTTTTGGAATAATTTTTACTTTCCAAATTCCTTTCCAAAGTGTTGGATTCAGGTGACTCGTAGAAGAGGCCTGGAGGGCCTGATATCCCTAAGGCATTGTATAATGCCTAGTTCCTTTTCCCCAACCTCTGGTGTCCTTGCCTTTGGATGAGATATGCGCTTTCCCATTGAGTAGTGATGTCACGAAGGTCTATTGTTGCTAGAGCGGCTCCGAGGGATCTAGTGTTTTCCATCCTTCGCAATTATTCTCTTCATTTTCCTAGACCCAGAGGTCCTAGAAGGTTTTGATTCCTTGAAGCTTAAGACCAATTCCTGTAGCACAAAAAGAAGGGGTGAGAGCGGGAATCCTTGGTGAAGTCCCCTAGATGCTTTGAATAAATCAGCTTCTCTCCCGTTCACAAGTGGGGCTATCCAAGGTTCCCTTATGCATGCTTTGATCCATCTTATGAAAGGCTATGTGAATCTGAACTGTTAGGGTACACAAGGTACTCCCAAAGGACCGAACACCAAGAATAGCTGCTTCACACAAACAGATCACAGATCAACACACCGATGTTTGTCACGTGGTTAAAACCCTCGAGAGGGAAACAGTCCATGGCCCCGGCCAAATAGCTACTTCGGAGCAATTTATTATGCAAAAGAAAGAAAGTT
>LPNX010172698.1:0-16937 GCA_001517045.1 Pseudotsuga menziesii
TTTATTTTGATTCCAGTTATTTTATTTTCAAATAATTAAAGTTATTTTATCTTCAAATAATTAGAGTTATTGTTCAAATAATTAGAGTTTTTGTTGTATATAATAACTATTTTATTATGTATATGTGCATGTGTATGTTTATGCATAATATGCATACAAAACTATATAAGTGTATATTTCCATGGATGTATCGAGATCATATTTTAAAATATATATATATATATAAAAGGATAAGGATGGGGAGATGGAAAAATGGATGTACATATTTTTTCTTAAATGCAACCCAAATCACCAAATCTATCTAGATTTGATGCTAAAAGAAAAAGAAGACAAGCATACAACATTTAGAGGAAAAGGTAAGAATCCCGAGGTGGAAAAGGTAACAAAAAAATAGATCACAATGTAAATTTAACACATTTTCATTGAAAACTAAATCGCATATGCGATATGGAAAACCCTTTTTCTCCATAAAAAACCTAAAATTCAATATCGCATATGCGATATATCGCAGGTGGGATTCATGTTTTATAGAAAATGTAGGGAGGCGTTGTGTCGGCCACCTTTAACGTATCAAAAGACATAATTCGTCTGAACCCGCGCACAGAGAATTGTTGGACATGCAAATTTTTATCATTACTTGTACATAATTGCATAGTTTTGTACATGTTTGGGTGGATTTCAATGGGGAATGTACGTAATAGAGGAAGAAAGTCAGCAAGGAAGGTGCTTACACCAGAAGAAGCAGAAAATAAAAAGCAAAAAAAAAGGGAAGATTCAAGAAATCGTCGGCATTCATTAGATGAGTAAATAGTTCCCATTCCCCCTCAAGAGATACCTGACCTAGAGGCTAAGGAAGACAATGCAACCTTAAAAGAAGCTGGTTATACGGAAGTTGATATTATTCATATATTAGTAGATGGTCAATCTTCTGAACAGTTCAATAATTATGTTACCGCCGATGCAAATGTGACTCAGCAACAACCATGTTCGGTGGTTCAATCTCCTAATCAAAGTTGTGAGCCGGTAGTGGATGTAAATGTCACTCCAGCATTTGAAACGGCAAGAAGTTTTGCATCAAAACGAAAGAGAACTCCTAAGCGAATACAAGTGGACGAGAGCGGATTGACTTCCATGGAAGGTAAGGTGGCTAAACGCACTATCCTTCGTCATTCTTCTCAAATAATGAAACAATATTTTGATAACAAATCCGAAGCCGGTAAATGCCAACTGTTTTTAGCTTTGCTTAAATCTAGAAACACTACTACATTTTGATCCAAAATCCGACGGTTACTTCCGACGGCGCGTGGATTTTTTCTTTTAAATCTACCAAAAATCATAAAGATATTTTTTTTTGTAAATGTGGCCACACACGTTAGTTAAGCGACGGATATTGTCATAACCGTCGCTTAACCGATGGCGTGTTGGTCAAAAAAATCATTCAAACAACTAAAAGAAAAACATAGGGGGCGGAACCGTCGCTTAACCGACAGCGCGTTAGTAAACAAAACACCAAAAGTCACATAGGGCGTGTGGGAACCATCCATTTTCTCAGTGGCTTCTGTTTTCTTCTTTTCATTTTGTATGTATGCGATCCATTTGATATGCGCCGAACCTGCATCTGCATCCCACAGCACTCCTCCAGGCTATTGCTGCCGTGGAAGCTCAGCTTGGGGAGCCATTATGTGATGACGGCCCTATCCTTGGCGTTGAATTTGATCAACTTCCCCTGCTGCTTTTGGGTCACCTATAGGTATTTTTTTCCCATATTCTATGTTTTTTAACATCTGAATGAGGTCTAATTCCTGTTATGTGAATATCACTGATTGGATCTCACTTTTTGGTATTTATGTGAAATGTCTTCCATTTTCATGACAATACTTTTGAATCCATTCAGGTCAAGAATGAATTACCTAGTACATTCAAAGCATACCGCTATCAGCAACACCGTTGGTCTTGTGGTCCAGCAAATTTGTTTAGAAAGATGATCATGGAGATCCTTAGAAATAAGGTTAATAATCATCTAAACTCTCTTCGGTTGAGATATGTTGATTGGGTAAAAGAATTTAGTTGAAATTTAGACTCAAACCATTGCTGATGATGTTTGTAATGTTTGGATTTGCAGAAAGTTACAGCATGGAAGAAGTTCCATGTCATTTATGCCTTCTTCTTTGTAAGGAAGATTGTGGCTCACCTTGTTACATTCACCTTTTACTGTGTTGTGATTCCTGCAACTATACTTGTTCTGGAAGTCCAAGTACCCAAATGGGGGGTTGTTTACATTCCTTCAATCATCACTTTATTAAATGCAGTAAGCACTCCCAAGTAAGTAACCTCAGCCTCTTTTCATCCATACTTTCCTTGTAATGCATACAAAAGTGAAAATATATATCCTGGTAATGACCCTCTCACTTGTCATGGGAAAAAACAAGAAAGGGTGTCTCTTCTGTATTGTTCAAGGACAGCTAATTAAATGAGATGTGTTTGCTGTTTCAGATCTCTGCATTTGCTTGTTTTCTGGATCTTGTTTGAAAATGTGATGTCTCTGCATCGAACCAAGGAAACTATCATTGGATTGTTAGAAGCTGGCCGTGTCAATGAATGGGTTGTGACAGAGAAGCTTGGAGATGCCATGAAGCATAAATTTGAGAAGCAGACTAAAAAATCTCGCTCAAGAATTGGAGAAAGGTATTGCCTCTGCTCATATATTGTGCCATATTCTGCAATTGTCTTCTACTGGAGCATGCATTTATTACCCCCTATAAAATTTACAAGCCATCTTAATCACCGAGTTGTTTTTAAAGCCCACTGCTAATTGATTTTCCTTTTTACAGACTCCACGTCTTGGAACTGTTTGTTGGTGTCTATCTCTTCTTCTGTGCATCCTATGATCTTGCATTTAGAAAAAATCACTTCTATATCTATCTTTATCTGCAAGCTGCAGCGTTCTTCGTCATGGGATTTGGATATATTGGAACATTTGTATGTGCTGAGGCCGGTTTGAATTATGAACCTAACTCAAACCTGGCAGGTTTTCTAATACTGTTTAGGAATAAATATGCCCCACTAGAGCATCAATTGTCCTTGAATTTCCTTGTTTCTAGTGTCTGTCATTGCACTAGTCAAACATATATACGTCACATCATCCACAAAGAATGCGTACCTGGACTCCATATAGCCAGAAGATAAAAGCAGGGGTCATCTGGTTCTCTAGGATCAAGTTGTTTTCAGAAAAATCAAGAAGATTAAAGTTTTAAACTGCTTGGTTAATTGTCCCTTTAGCCATTGTTCTATTAAAACACTAACCAATTCACATTGGAAATGTAGATAACCAAGAAAATGCAATGCTTACATCTTTTAAAAGCTGATGGTTATCTGGAATTTCATATCTACAAACAATAAAAAAAACCTTCTTGACAATAATCCAAGTCAAATGGGAACATTTTCTTTTAAAGTCTATTAAGGTCAAATATACTAGTGCCAAAGCACCTGCAATCTGTGTTCTGTTTTAAATGAATAAATATTCGAAAGCATTCTGCTTAGATAAGAATGCAACATTACCAGAAATGGATATGGTGCTTACACTCGATGCTCAGTCCGAAGTCGACTAATATTTTTTAGCTTGGGTACAGGTATTGTAGCAGCTTCAGGTGGTACAGCCACTAAAGCCTTCGATATTGTCAATGCATCTGCACCTTCTGAACATTGGATGCTGTTGTCATACAGATTATATTGTGCTTCCCAGTCATCATAATTCAAATTGATAGTGGGTATTTCGTCATCCTCTATAGCAGGTGATTCAAGAACTGAAATTTCTGAGGTGTCTACATACTCATGTTCTGGTGTTGTGGGCTCTTCAATTATTGGTTCATAGTTTTGTAACTGAAAATCTGATGCTAAAAACTCCTGCAAAATTCTGGAATCTGGTGTCATCTGTTTCTCTTGATTGGGTTCCAGAGCTAGCATGTTGCTTAGGAGATCTAAATTTTGTTGATATGGCAGATTGAATCTCTAATTTGGTGGGAGAGCCAGTGGATCCAAGTTTTGTTTAGAAGGCAGATTCAATGGAGAAATTTGCTGTGATGAAAATTCATCATGTGGAGCTGGAAGGGCAGGCTTTGCACTGCAGGGAGACACTAAAAGAAATTCAGTATTTGAAGCAACTGAATTATATTTCAAACCTGAACTCCACTGCTTTGATACGATAACAGGAAATTCAATATTTGAAGCATTTGAGTGCTGAACTTTACCTTATGTTGTAGTTGAATGCATTGTTGTAGGAATGGCCAATTACTGTTAAGCTTATTGTATTTTCTATTAACCTTATGACTGTTAGTTTATCACGATAAAGAGCAAAACTAGATCATAGAGATGTCATAAACATCGACAAGTTGTATTGCTAGGAGAATTTGATGTCTTCAGTAATACAGGATTGCATAGTTTGCTATGCAATTGTTAAATGCCAAAGGTAGCAGAGGAACATGAATGAGTGTCATGAAATAATCCCCTACAGCCCTCAGCGTTTTATGTGCATCGTGATGCTACTTATTTGTATTCTAAGGAATGATTCCTGTAAAGCATGACATCTAGTTCACCAAGCACTCAGTGCAATTGTGGATTGTTAAATCAGTTATATGATCTGACCTTGTTCTCTACTGTGCTGATACATTATGAATAGGTTAATACAATGAGCTTCACAGTAATTGAGCATTCCAGAACAATGCATTGAACCACGAATACAAGTTTACTCTAGCATATATATTTCCTAATTTATCTAAATCAAACTCATAGAACTGAAGCATGCACAAACCTTGCACATGCACTTGCAAAGTGTTTGCACTGAAACCTCATTGGGCATGCGTTACAGTTTGGCCTGCTTTCGGTACAAAAAACCTGAATAGAAAAAGCATTCCTCAGTTACATTGTTGTTTGTCACAGGCTAGAAAGAAAAAACAAGGAGTCACTTGTACTAGCTGTGACAGAATTAATTATGGTAGAATTACTCTATCTGCAGTATGATGACCCTGAGAAGCCTATCTACATGTATATCAATTCCACAGGCACTACAAAGGTTAGTTTACTATTTTTACAGACTTATCACAACTTACTTTTATCATGATATTCTTCTGCTGCATACAGTTTTTGGCGAAGAATTTTACCCATTCGTACTAGGTAATAAAGACATTTTGTGCATAGTTGTTTGTCATTTTTAAAATGAGGATATCGGATGATTAGAGAAATAGATGCATAGCACAGTACTCTGTTTTTATTGGATTGGTTCAACATCAATGAGTCCTCAGTGTTCCCCAAATAAAACTTAAGCAAAATGACTTTACTAGGATCCGTTCTCAGGCATTCCTAGTTTTTGTGAAATGACTTTACTAGGATACTTCTATCCATTTCACAAAAAACCCTTCAAATACCACCAATCCTGTTAATACACAAGTCCATTCGAGAAAAATATTCCTGTATGCCAGGATACCCACAATCTGAATACTGCAAGGCTGAATTATTTTCCAGATTTCTAACCTATCTAGCCCAGGTAAGATCTAACCTTTTGCATCAATAATTTGGCCTGTTTCTTTAGATTTATTTTCTGTTCTGTATAAAATTCCTAACAGCAACCAAACAGAATTTAAATCTGCTCATAATCCTCCAGAAAATCATATCTTTTGATTACGGTTTTGCACTAGATCAATTACAGTAAAAATATGAGTTATTTCATTGAGTTTTAGAGCACATTTTAGTGGTAATTTGATCATTTTTATCTCAAGAGAATTCTGGAAATTTACTTTGGTTTATCTTATATGCAATTCTGCAATTTTTCATGGACCGCTAGCACTCTTTAATTTTCTGCATAAATACTTATGGTGGGATTCTGATTTTGTTTTAGTTGTCTTGTTCTTTCACATAAACTAATGTTGTTTAAGCTGTCTACATTTTTGTTAAAGCATTTGTTTTAAGTTATTTGGTTCAAATACACATTTGGAGAAGTGGTTCTCATCACCTCAACAAATATGGAAGTTTCACTAAGAGGGTCTAAAATTCAATCATTCAATTCAATCATATTGAATGTATTATTATAAATATATGTATTTTTCATTACTGTCCTATTTATTTTGGCTAGTTAGAATATTAACCAGATTTATTCATTCCACTTTCTAAGTTTTTGCAAAAAAAATCTCTCATAAAGAAATCATATGAATCCCAACAAATAAATGTAAACTGTATGCATGTTATTGAGAATACACTTAGAAAATTATACAATTGCAAAACCAACAAACCAACAAGAAAATTTATTTTTCAGTGAGAATTTCATAAGATTCACTTAAGAGGACACTTGATACAGGACAAGAACAATAGAAATCTGGGCTTGCATACTTAGGCTAGAGATGGGTAGTCTTAATCAGTCACTCTTCTAAATGTGTTATATGTTCAGAACTAACAAAATAAATCACAATCATAACAGAAAAGCAGTTATGTATTGTCAACTATACCGTGGTTTCACATTATAGTTTTTATTCCATGTGAGCTGTCTCGTTGCCATGAATCTCATCCAGACAAAGATGCCAGCCAGACCCAACTCCCCTTCATATTTAGCTGTTTCTGTCAACTCTGTTGCGATACTAAACCTGCATGACAGTAAAAACAAATAATTATCAATCTCAATAACTTGAAAAGAAATGGTAGGCTCCTCCGTCAAGGAAATTTCATTAACTATTTTCTGAAATTCGAGAAGGGTTGAAGAAATTGAGATTTCTATTCTAATATTATTATGTCCAAGGATGGCAAAAAGTGGTCAACAGGACTTGAAAAATAAACATACTTTCAGCCAATGGAAAGGTGCTTGAAGCATCTATCAAAATTGAAAATACTATTTCTAAGCTAAAACTTTTTACTGAACAAGATAGGACAAAAAAAAAAACAAAGTATATCACAACAACAAAAAGAGGAGCAAAAGAGGTCTCTATGCTTCTAATATGTACTCTACAACTATGTTATCAAAAACTTGACTAGGATAACCATTTCTCATTTCTCCCTCTGTTTTTGTTCCCGTTCCTGTCTTAATGCTACATTTGCATATTACTAATCAAATTTCCCTGCACCTTAGCAAACTGTTGAGTCAAATCAATGTCTCTGTTCCTCTCTTACAGTTAATGAAAGTGCCTGTTTTAAGAGAGCAAGCAAAGAAGATTCTAGGACTTCAAGAAGTTATGGAAGAATCTCACGAAGATGCCCCTGTAGTATTGCAAACAATGAGTCAAGAGGGAACGAATGGAAGTCATAATCCTTTCTTTATAACCTTAGTGGTGAATGACCTCTTGTTGCACAATTCTATGTTGGATTATGGCGAATCCACTTATGTTATGCCTTTAACTATCATGAATCAATTGGGCATTAAGACTTCTCGCCCTTATCACAATATTTGTACCATGAATTCTAGGGAAATTGGGGTCTTGGGTTTAAAGGACATAAAGTTTAGCTTAGTTGCTCATCCTGATATTTCAGTCTTAATGGATATACTTGTGAATGATGTTCCTGCTTCTTGGGGAATACTTTTATCAAGGAACTGAGCTGCCAGTTTGGAGGGTAGTTTACAAATGGGTCCATCTTTTGCTACCATTCCAATTTTTGAAAGAGCATTCATTACTTTACAGCATGAGCCTCCTAGGAGATACCATGTGGACTTGTTGTCACATATATAGTATCAATCATCGCCTAACCAGCATAGCCTATTAATAAGAAAAACAACATCATTAGCAAACACATAGGAATTCCACCAATTAAATTGACCAAGTTGCAGCAATTTCAAACGTGAAGCATCCGTTCTAGAGAATATATCTTGGATAGAGACTAACATTTAATGGGAAAGTTAACCCTATGGTTCATACAGTTAAGTAGTTTCAAATTTTCATTTGTGCTCTATCAATTGGCAATGATGCCAGTTTCTAGTCTAATTGCTCAAATACCTCTGAGGTAATTAAGAGTGGCATGAAGAGGACAGAAAGAGAAACTAGAACTTATGGACAAATCTAACTATATAGGGCCTAGGCATAGGTATGGATATGATCATTATGAGCAATGAAAGTGATGTATGATGTATTACAATTGTAAGAATGCATAAATCACTAATAGAAATGCTTTATTATCGTCATAAGAATCTTCACAGAAATAACCTAATTTTGGACTGAAGAAGGGGTCTTCTTACCCATGTTAAAGACTCATAGAAAGTGACCACTGTTCACATCATCCACATGTCTTCTAAACCCAAATAGTAATGGTTGGGGTTAGGTAGATGATGGTTTTAAGGAAATCACTGGTATTCTAGGCCTGTCGAATTTCACTGTCATTATTCTTTCCCTTTCAGGTCATTTGTACAATACTATTTAGATTGGAGATGTTTTTCCAATAATGTTTGATTAAAATCTGATATGGATTGTGATACCCAAGGTGCCTTCCATATACTCAGCATATATGATGCTTCTTACCCATGTTAAAGACTCACAGAAAGTGACCACTGTTCACATCATCCACATGTCTTCTAAACCCAAACAGTAATGGTTGGGGTTAGGTAGATGATGGTTTTAAGGAAATCACTAGTATTCTAGGCCTGTCGAATTTCACTGTCATTATTCTTTCCCTTTCAGGTCATTTGTACAATACTATTTAGACTCGAGATGTTTATCCAATAATGTTTGATTGAAATCTGATATGGATTGTGATACCCAAGGTGCCTTCCATATACTCAGCATATATGATGCCCTTTTATGCACACAAAGAATTCTAAATCATTTCGATGTTATTTAGGAGGTTTGGAGATTTAAGGCCTAAGGATTGGAACCCTTACTGTCTGCAACAACCTTCCAACTGCAGTCTCAATCAAATCAATCTAAGAAATTCCAATATTTCAAATCAAGTAATTTACTAAATCACATGATTGTTTCAATTAGTATCGCAATCTTGTATTTGTTTTTAATGATTAATATTTAAAAGTGTTCTGGTTCTAAAACTGCATATAATAAGTTGGGAGAAGTGGCTTCTGCAAATTCTGTTACAATTGTTTGATATTCACATTCGTTTTCTAAGCTAAACATATATATCTGAATGGCAATATTTTAAATGGGATGTTTTGTTTAGATAATTTTTTATCAGTATTTGTGGTAGGCAATAAGCAGGTTCACAATTGGTTAGCTTTTGAGCTATTTTTCTTAACCAGTGAAAAAAGAGAAACTATTTACTGGTGGTTGAATAAATCTGTTATGTGATTGTTGCAGCCCACGGGTGGAATTTTGTGGCTATAGTATTCCTCATCCTTCAGAAAATAGGGTCAAAATTCGAGTTCAAACCACAGGTTTATTTTGTCCATTCTTTTCCCTCTTTTCTCTGTAATAAACTGTAGCAGTCTCCTCTATGCAAGAAAAATAGAGAAAGAGGCACAATGACAACGATTGTTTGTTTTTTCAATTTTATTTCTGGGTATGTTGATGGATAAAATGAAAACATCCTTTTGTAATCCAAATTTTTTTTCCAGATTATGTAAGTGTTTTGTTGTGGTGAACTTCAGATTGTGCTCTCAAATATGATGGGATGTTCTTGTGCAGATGGGTTCTCACATGAAGAAGGCAATATTTGAAGAACAGATAGGAAATGCCTTGAACAGATGGCAGAAAAATGCTAAGAAAAAAACCAAAAAACATAGAAAGTCAGAGCATTCTTCTTCTGGAATCACAAGCAAATCAACCTTGTCTTCAGGATTTCGAAGTGGGGAATCAACTCCAATCTATGGATATTCTCCGGAGATTAGTAGCACTCAAACTATGTGTCTGTCTCTGGCATGATCCTCCTCAACAAGTGCTGCATTGTAAGCAAGCATTGTTGATTCATCTCTTCAATCAATCCATATTCCTTCCTCCTCACCTCTCACCTAGAAGTTGGCAAGCCTCCTCGCTTCGCTCACATAACGTTGTTCGCCAGGTAGCCGAGCCATCGAACCAAATTTATGGCATATCTACTATTAGTTTAATGTAACATTATTATGTATGGCTTTTTAGAGGAGTGATGGAATAGTGTAATTTTTCAGGTAGGAAACGTTTTATGCTATAGATATTAATGTGATGGCATAGCATATTTGGTGTAGCTCTAGTATTATTACAGGTTGATAGCTTAGCTGAGTTTAAGTGATGGCAGATCCTAGATTTCAGAGTTCGAGCCTGACATAGTTACACTGTCCAGCATGAAAATCTTCCCTAAATACATATATGCAGTTGAGCTCTGGTCTTAAACAGGGTATTGTAAATAGCTGGATCACAAGAATGAGGATGCTGATCCAAGCAATTGGTTAAAAAGAACCATTCTTCGCTCTGTTTTAAGGATGGGGTTGCTATTTTCAGCCACTATTCAGTCATCTCAGATCTGTTTCATCTAAATAATAAGGATCAATGGGTGATACAGATAAATTGTTGCTCTATGGGTGACCATCATCGAGGGTATATCCCATGTGTTCTGGGTTTACTTTAACACTCGCTTGGAGCTTGTGAAAATTCTTATGGAGCCACTTACAGTCTATTATTTCACCCACGCATTTTGATTGAACCATATGGAAGCACCCCTGGATTATTGCATAGTAGTCACGGATCTTGTGTTTACAGGGTTCGCCAGAATATCTATTGAGCCAAGCAAACGAAGTTGATATATGATTTGTGAAGCCACGGTGATAATGTGAGTTTGTGAATCCCGATCTCCCTTTTTTATTATAATCCATGATTATCAGAGTATGCTTACAGGTGTGCGGAATCCGTCCAATCCGCCGGATTTCATATTCGGATCAATAACCTTAGTCATCAATTTTGTGGATATTCAGTCCGGCTCCATTGCATTTGCTCAGAAGATACAAAACAGCGGGGGACATTGAAATTGCAGACATTGAAAATCAACGCATAAAAATTATTTTAAAAAAAAAAATTGCCTGCCGTCGCTTAAGCGATGGTCAAAAATGTTGATTTACTGATGGTTATAGCTTTTAGCCGTCGCTTAACCGATGGAATGTAGATTATTTTAAAAAAAAAATTAGACTACCGTCGCTTATCCGACGAACATTCTGTCGCTTAACCGACGGTATGAAGGTTATTTTGTTAAAAAATTTCACTACCGTCGAAAAAAGGATGTCACTTAACCGACGCTTTACATTTAACCGACGGTCAACTGAGGTGTCGCTTAACCGATGGTTTTGACAGATGTCAGATAACCGACGACAAGTTTCCGACGTTTAAAAAAAAATCATAGTGTCGTACATGCGACAGGGAAGTGTCGAAAATCCGACAATTATGCCGTCGGATTTTTGGTCAAAATGTAGTAGTGAAATATGGAAACTGTTAGAAGAAATCTAGGCATAACAACAATGAAGAATATGGAATCAAGTAATCACATTGTTAAATCTCTTGCTGCTGCATTCACATCGATTGGTAAAAAAACTCGTTCAAAATACTGTAATGTGGCTCGTCGTGTATTGGCTGAATCAATTGTATGTAGATCCACAAGGCAACGTCGTTTACTTAAATGCACTTTAGAAATTGTTCCTTTACATCCAAAGAATCTTAAAAAATATTCAGTAAGAAGAGACAACCTTGATGTAGAGGGACAAATGGAAACATTATGGGCATTTTGCGGTAGACTGCCCCGCAAAGACATGAAGTTAGTCGAAGCAGTGAAGGGCCTAGTGCAAACGTTTTGGCATGATAACACTAGGCCTTCTTCTAACACGAAGGATGTGTTAAAACATTGTAGGGGTTCTCATCACACTGAACCTCATGTTAAGCATTATCTTGACATGACGCAAACTCAATTGTTCGAGATGTTTAAAGTTGACCATGTAGAGCTAAGGCTCGGGCAAAGATCTTTTGAAAAATTCAAGCCTTGGTATGTTAGAATCAATACCATCCGCAACACTTGTTGTTGTATATACCACATAGAGTTTGACCTATATTACCATACATTTGCACATATACGTCGTTTTTTGCATGCTAACCATGTGCAGGAATGCTTAAGTACAGTACCGCCAATTTCATCCAGGTATTTCATCCATAGCCTCATGTGTCTGAGGCAAGATGGGCAGACACATTACTTAAAAAAATGTGTAGACGGTTCTTGCAAAAATTGTGGTGGGCTATCCTTATGGTCTAATTGCAGCCATGAAAGTGAAGATCAAGCATTCGGGAATGCAATTGTTGAGAAGCAGAACTATTAGTATGAGACATATCAGCTAAATGATGGGAAATAAAGTAGGAAGATTAAATTGGTGACTTCACAGGTAAATTCTTGAATATTAACAAATTAATATTCACGTGTACACACACATTTTTTTATGTGGTTTATTGACATATTAATATTCATGTACCAGGTTCGAGTATGTGATTTTATTCCAGAGTTTCATGGAAAGATCCAACAGTACATTCAACATGTCGATATGGCACGGTGGCAAGATGGGCAATTCAGAATATGCCGGGACACCTTCCCTCTCGGAACAATACTATCAGTGGTTGACTTTGCTGAAAATTACACCCTACAACCACAAAATGAAATTCAAAGTCAATACTATCACTCAGAGCAGGTGAGCATAATGGTGCATATCACGTATTGACATGGGCAAGATAGCAGTGAAGAGAAACATGTGATACTGAAAGAAAGTCACTTCTACATAAGCGATGATCGGACCCATGACATCCATTACGTGCAAAATTGCTTTAAATTATTCTATGACCACGTGCTAGCTATGGATATACCATTTTATCGTCATATCATTTGGTCAGACGATTGTGCTGGACAGTTCAAGAATGCACGTGTATTTGAATGGTTGTGTTTGTTGCACCTAAAATACAAGGTGCCACATGTATGGAACTACTTTGAGACTGGTCATGGAAAAGGAGAGCAAGATGGTGGTGGTGCATGCATTAAAACTTCCCTTCGAAGGGAAGAGAGGAAGTTTACAGGTGCTCGCCTTCGAGAAGCAGCATCAATAGTCCAATGGTGTGCATCTGTCATGGGAGAACAAGCAACAAGGAAACACTTAGTGCGAAGAATATTCTGGGAGGTTACAAATGTGGACCGATCACAAACACCTCGGGTGAACACAGTGCATGGAACTTGACGGTTTCATTCAATTAGAAGCTCAGACAACTTGGCCCTACAAATTTAGACAAGATTGAAGGCTTGCTTTTGCAGTTCTTGTAGCATTGGTGAATGGGATGATTGTGAGCATACTGATACCGTTGATACATGGGAACGAGTGACACTTGGTACCAATTTCAATGGGGGCAATGAAATAAACCATTTGGAAGATGATCAGACACATATTTCTAGAGACTATGATCACATATCGGATCTCATACAAGCAGGTACATGAGTAGTACCTAAATAAGAAAATGACCCCCTATGTAAATTTTTTACTCAACCTTTGTATAATTAAATTTATGTAGAAATTAGATATGCAAGACCTTATTTACAAAATGTAAATTGTTAACTCGACCTATTTCTTTTCACAGGTCAGATATATGCAGTGGTTGCCCCAAAAAATAATGAATGGGGTTCTGACTATTGGTTGGCACGTTGCTTAGAGGGGAAACAAACCCTTCTAGAACCTGTTACAGATGATGAAATTATTGAATTCCCAACCATCTCAATGGTTATAAAAGGGGAGTACTTGACACTTGCAGCACAACAGAAAAGGAAGGGTGGGTATGTATATCAGGATTATAGACCAGGAGCTATTCTATACCACTTCACCAACCTAGTAGTTGGTACAAACATCAAGCTCCGCACAGTTGCTCACAAAAATAGGTCACATGTACGATACTTGCTACCTCATATAGAGCACGAAATATTGATGGACACTATCGGCACCAGAGATGATCCGGATGGCCTACTTGTATGAGTGCATTGTCAGGTGCGTTATTTAGACCATGTTTGCACATTTTCATTGGGTTCTTTTTTTTTCTTATGATGTTACTAATGTCTAGCCTTTGGTGTGCCTAGGATACAAACACCATCTACGGCACATTGGAGGCACCAAGAACGGTGTCTTTAGACACCACCAAATTTAGTTTGGAAAATATCAAGTTATCGAGTTGTTGAAATTTACATACTTGCATGCTCCAATACTAGGGTCTTGAGACAAGGTCATAGATGTCCAACTAGGGTTTGGTTCAAGCAATCATGCAAGTTAGGAGAGTCAACTACAAACACATGAGATCACCAATTAGATAAGGTGAACTACAAACATAAGGTCAAGACAAGGTATGAGATGGCAATGAGTTACTATCACAGCATTGTTTGTGGCTTCTAAGAATGAGGAAGTTTGGCCTCCACAGGTGGGATCTATTCTATTGTGCATTGTGTTGTTCTAATGAAAAGAGTGCAATAATTAATTTCCTTTGTGTTGGTTTCTGGACACAGGAAAATGACTTTGGAGGGCGTAGATTCTTACTTTCAGAAATACTTCTAACGGTAAGGGGATAAAAGTATTGATAATTTGTTTTATGTTTTGTTGCTTGCATGACAATTTGACTTTTATTTATTGATGCTGATTGTGCATTCATATAAGTGGACATCCATATTTACTGGTAGTTGCTATTGGGGGCAGGAACAAGCAATGATGAAGGCACTGGATTACAAAAGTACTATTCCAACACCCAATGTTTAACTGAATCTTGCTCTGAAAAATGGGAGAAATGGGTATTAGCATGTGCTGTCTACTATGACATTTGAAGCTTCCATTGGTACAGTAATGAGGTAATGTATATCAAGGCTGTGTTGGATAAAAAAATGGAAAAAAAGTTGCACTACAATCCAATATCAAAGTTATTACTCGTCTCATTCTCTTAATGGAATCCATAAGCACCGTGTTGGATTGCAGAATGAGTTGCTTTTGTTGTTTTGCTTCTGATTTAGAATTTCTAAATTTGTGAAATCAAGATATTGGTAGAAATCGATTAAAAATTGGTTTTCCTCCATTCTCTTAGTATGCTAACATTGGAGTTCTCAAGCAACGCATACATATTCATGAAGGAATTATGAGATGAGGGTTCAACTCTCAAATATGTGTGGAAAATGCCATATATAAAGCAAGAAAACAAATTCAATTCATGAAGGAATTGATGTGGGTTAGAGTGTAAAATCTGTGGGAAAAACCTACCAAACACAAAAGAATGGAGGACACATTTGATATGTTTAACAAATTATCTCGGAGGGTTCTGAATGCAGGATAAAAACAACCTTGTTGATTTCATACTACAACTGGGCTATGCCTTCGACCTCTATATTATTTTAATTTTTGATCTCCAACTTTGTGGTGACATTATCAACTCCATGTTAGAAATCTGACCATTTTCTGAAGATGGATAAAGATCAACGGGCTTTACCAATATGCTGTAAAATAAAATATGGGTATTTGGTTACTAGGGGTTTAGATATTATATGATATTTTGGATTTTTGTGAGGGGATCAATAAGATTAACCCATATGCAACAAGTGTACAACAGGGATTCATTTGGATTCATTTAATGATAGTAGTATTTTGTTATGTTTAAACAAATTTTGACTAACATTTAAATGAGCTTGAGTTAAGGGATGGATATATTTTAGCCTTTGTTTACCTAGCAATCTCTACAAAACTAAGTTGTTGACTGTTCTTTTGGCCTTTACCAACTACTTTACTTGTAACTATGCTAATTAAAATACAAGTAAATTTAAAAAATTTATATGCATTTTAACATTTTCACCCAGTTGTAAGTTGTGTGAGTGCTTATCTCTTTATTATTACTACCTTCGCTTGCATTTCATTGAGGGTGGTATGGGACAAACCTAAGGTCAACATGGTGGTCTGTCAAACTGGCATACTTCCAAGTACCTACATTCTGAAGCAAACTGACATAATTCTGAGTCCTAGATTCTAAGCTGAGTGTTGCAGACATATCATTGGCATAATTTTTAAGTTTCTACATTATGATTTTGAGAAAATTAATATTAGAGTGTGGTTGTTAACATTTTTATAAGTCTGGACAGCTAGATATATTATGTTTTGCCTGGTGTTTTGTGTTGCAATTTGTGTTCAAAAAGTTAATAATACTTAATGAATAGAAATAGAGTTTCCAATTAGGTTTTATTCTTAGAAGATTTTGCTGAAACAGTTTGCAGGTCAGCATTAGTAGAGCTGCAATTGAGCTAAAGAAATCAGCCAGTATTGTTGGGAATACTCTAAGAATTGAAGTATTGAGTATATGGTTTGCTGTTAAGTCATTTCTTTTAATTTCTTAGCTTTGGGAGAGATTGGGTTCGAGTCCCCTTGTCCTTGTGTCTTCAAAAAGAGAACACAGCCATCAAAAAGTTTTTTGCAAGTATTTATTGAAGACATAGTTTGGTATTGCTAATGTGAGTTGTAGCTTTCCTTGATATTGTTTGCCTCTGGCCTTGACATTGTACATTGTTGAAGCTACTCATTGAAGTTGCCCATTGTGTGCTACTGCTCAAGGCATTTTTAATGGCTGTGTTGGATGCATTTCTGGAAACTCTCATGGGTATTTAAGATGACAATTATTTGAAGTCTTTTTTTGTGCAAACTTTAAATGCAATGCAATGCAATGCATAAATAGTGTGCGTACCATGATAAATTCAATGCTCTAGTCTATTATATTGTGAAATTAATTTGGTTTACATTGACTAGAAACTTTGAGTAGACTGATATGTGCCATCCTTAAACCAATGACAATTAGCCAACACATGAAGCCAATCGCATATAAATATGACAAGAATTCACCAAGCATAAGGTATTATCAATTATTCATTAACCAACTAGCAACAATATGAGCACTTCAAAATAAGGAGCAGATTAGCAGGTCTGATAAAGAAGTAAATCAGAGGGCTTGGTTCCTATGACCTCCATCTTAGGT
>LPNX010172698.1:17138-90216 GCA_001517045.1 Pseudotsuga menziesii
TGGAAACTCATTTAAGTTAGCACACATGCATGAACCACACATATCATTATATATCACATTGGTCATCCACACATATCATGTTCCAAGACCAAGTCAACCATGATATCATGTTCCAAGATCAAGTCAACCATCCTCAACATGTATAAATTTGAACCTTCCTTTATATTATATATATGTATATAGCAATAATGTTGTACAAAAATTGCCATGCCACATGGCCATAATACAAAATAGTGGATCAAAATGTACATCTGTGTGTACACATATGAACAAAAAGATAAATCTATGTACATGCCCCCTATACATTATTTCTAGTTATCCCCTGTTTTGCTGCCACTGCCAGAGTCTTCGGAGAAGTTGAGCTTTCTTTTGCGACTGCTCATTGGTGATCCCCATCGCTGAACAAGAGGGATAGGTCTCATCAGTGGAGACTGCAGAAAAACAAACAAATTTGTAAGTTAATTTACCAACTTTTAAAAATTCTATATATACATTTGTTCAAATTCCTTGAAACCAAAATAACATTTCTACTTACTGTACGTGAGTAAGTAATCTGGGGTCCTGGTGCCTCACTGACATCGACCCTGATTGGGTGCTCTTCTTGCACCACTTGCTCACTATAAGGCTGCATAAATATATTATATATATGCCAGTGTCAACAAATATACATGTACCTTGGGGGGGAGAGGGTCAACAAATATATAATTAAAAGCATATTTCAAATAATACCTGTGGATGCGAATCTACCTCTACATGAGAGGGAATAGACTGCGAGACAATGTATTCATCATGGGTGACCTGCATAAAACATGTTACATGTCCAAATCAAGGATACATATTGAATGTTACTTGATCTTGAGATGTGTACACAAACGTACAAAGAAAGAGATCTACATAAACATACCTGCTAGTGAGTGAACAGTGGGCCGCTGGTTTGATGCTCTTCAAGCACCGGTGCCTCACTAGGGGCCTGCATATAAAGTAGAATATATATATGTCAATTTCATATCAAATAGTGAATCAGAGACATATATTAAATGATTTTTTGTTGGGCCTCCCCTTCCCTACTCCATTTGACCTATTTGAGATGTGTACACAAACGTACAAAGAAAGCGATCTACATAAACATACCTGCTGGTGAGTGAACGGTGGGCCGCCGGTTTGGTTCTCTTCAAGCACCGGTGCCTCACTAGGGGCCTACATATAAAGTAGCATATATATATCATATTTCAGCAATTATGGTGGATTAGAATGACAGGTAGGGTCTTGTCCAGGTAATTATTATGACCAACGGGTTTGACCCAGGATGACCGTTGCATCCGGTAGTGTGCCTTCGGCATAAAAGCAGACATTCTTCAAGTAGGAAGCGTACAATTGCCAAATCTCGAGAGCTATACAGGGCAGTGCTAAGTGTCCCCTATGCAGAGCCAATTAAGTTATAGAGTACAGTGACTTCCAGAGTTCGAAGCCACTGCATGCCCAGAGTATTTAGCCAAGCAGGTTCTGACTGAGGATGAACCTATAGAAGCGAAGTTTGGAAAGACTGTACTGGTCGTGCGTTCGCCATGGCGACGCCACCCAAGGTTGTGAAATTAGAAACATCACAAGACAGATAGATGCCAAGGATGCACAGTCAAGCACCAGAAGTAGAAGTTGTTACTAAAATCTCTGCTAAGGAAAAGAAGAACGTCGAGCCGATCACTGAAGATTAGAAAGCAGAGCAGAGGAATCAGAAGAAATCTCTTGTCAGAAAGAAAGTAAAAATGAGAAAAAGAAAGCAACGGGAGAAAGTCGCTGACCTATCTGATCAGCTAAAAGAAGCACGAGAGATTGCGGAGGCACTGAAAGAGAAACCTGAGGATCAGAGGCAGCATGTGGGCCTGGAGCACTTCGAAGAGAAGAGAAGTGGAAGAGGACTGCAAACCCAGTGGAGGGGAGACTTCTAGAACGGGGACAAAGGCTTGTTCTCGGAACAGAATTCATGGTTTGCATCTCTTCCATATACAAGGCTCCAGACTGAATGAAATGTTTGAGAAGGCTGGAAGATACAGATTTTCCTGGTGATAAAATTTCTAACCCAGATAAAGAGGAAAGGATATCTATGGAAGACTTCTCAAACACTAGAACGTTCTCAGAGGAGAATGAGCAAAGAGAGCGAAACCGTGACTACAGGCAGAAAGGACAAGAAAGCCCAGCGAACTAAGTTACAGAAACTACAAAAGAACGTGTCAAGGTGATGAAGAACAAAGTTGAAGGACTTCGGCAGAAGTTGCAGAGGACTTCACAAGAAGCCAAAGCAAAACTACAGCAGGAAAAGCTCGTTGGAAGTGACTCGAGGACGAGTCACAAGTAAGTGTTAGGGGACTGTTGGAGTAGGGTCCCGCAGCTATAGAAGAAGCTGCTATTTTGGCGAGCAGACAGTTTTAGCGGAGATATAAGAGGTGCGGCTACGGAGCTGTAGCAGAGTTTCTAGCACCAGATCAGAGCTGGAAACCACGACTTCAGAGGCAGAGCAATAAAGGAAGACGACGGTATAAGAGCGACCGAGACGAGAGAGCTCAACCACTGCATTGAAGGCAGCAGCGGAAGACAAGAGGGTTCAGCTACCCTCATACAGGAAGCAGTGCCGGTACCCATGGTCAGTGCTGGGAAGCATGGAAGACTGTAGGAAGCTGTGGTAAGCGGGAAGCGGTGCATAGTACCCATGATCAGCGCCGGGAAGCATGGAAGACTGCAGAGAGCTATGGTGTGACGGAAAGCGGCTACCTCAAGTACAGATTTGCTGACTTTCACTTATGAGAGTTAGAGATTACTGTTGGGACAGGCCCACAGTGTTGTAATGGTGAGACCTTCGGGCCGTCTATAAAGGGATATGTTTTGTATTCTAGCCGGTTGGCTGGTTGGCTGAGTAGTTTTTGCTTAGTATTAGCTTAGCCGTTCGGCATATAGAGATATCTTGTATTGTAAAGACCAGGCTCTGGTTCTGTATTAGCGATAATATCTTTCTGTAACCAGTAGCTGGCTCAGTGAGCTTATTTTGTAACAATCCACAGGGATTGACAGAGAGGGAAGAGTATATTGTAAGAGAGACAATATATAGATAGCGATAGAGAAGAGATCTAGGAGAGAAGGGCTCCAGGCTGTGTGTGGAGTTACCCAGAAGATCTCTTGCTGCATATGCGGTGCAGCCAAATTGTGTTTGCTTCCCTCAAGATATAATATAGAAACACAGTTTGGTGGACGTAGCTCCCATCCCGGGGGTGAACCACGTTAAAACCTGTGTGTTATGTGATGAATGCATGTGTTTGTGCTTATTTACTGTTACTTAGAGTTTGCACATGAGTTTTGTTACAGTTAACGAATGAATACGTTAATCAGTTGCAGTAACTTAGAAGGATAATCATACGTTGAAGTCTTTGGCATATTGTATGCGGTTCATTTATGCAGTTGCGTGAAACAGTCACTTAGTCACAGTATAACAATCTAGTAAGCTGAACCCCACATGTCGACACGACCACACTGAGTGCGCTGAGCCACGGAGGAAGAGTATCGCAGAGAGGCAATACCGCACTAGCAGAGGAGCTGTGGTGTGCAATACCGTAGGTTAAGGGCTCAGTGTTGGAGAGGAGTGCGTGTCGCACTGTGCACGCGACGCAATAAGATTGGGGATATTGGGGTAAGAGGAAGTTGCGTAGCGAGGAAAGATATCACGTGACGCGCAAAGAGATAGGGAGCTTGCAGCTAGGCGAGCCCCGTGTAGAAGAGACTCTGCACCACACAGAGGCAGAGATCTCGTGGCTAGCAGGGCCACGAGCAGCAAGTAGGATTGCCACGGAACTTGGTCCAAGACACTTGAGTCCTTGTCCAACCCATTAGAATCACTTTGGGTGAGAGTTCAGGCCGCTTCGCGGTCTGTTGCCGAAAAGGCCAGTGAGCTAGGGGTGTTGTTGGTTGATATTAGTAAACCCAGGTCTGCCCACGCGACCAACAGAGATGGTCTTTACAAAATCACATCTAATAACACCTACTCTAAATTTATTTACTTTTAGGGTCATTTCAGGAAGAGATCAAAACCACCCCTAAAAGTGACTTTTGGGGGTAAAACATACTGGAAAGGATTTATGTCTGCAATAATAGTAGTTTTCCTTAGTACGATGTAGTGTCTCAACCTCCGAACAACATAGACCACCGACAAAGCAAGATTCCTGACATGTGAATATCTAAGTTTAAGTATAACCAAAACCCAACTGAAATAGTATATAACGTGTTCTTGAGACTTGCCATCTTCCTGAACTAGCACTACACCAATCGTGCACTCTTATGCAGCAAGATGCAATATAAAGTCCTTCATGTAATCAGGTGGGCACAAAAAAGGATCAGATAGCATTGTTTTGTTTAATGCCTTGAAGGATTGTTGTTCACAGGGGTTTTGGGTAAGTGAGTTGCGCAAGCTCACACAACACTGCGCAAGGTTAGATTAGCGCGATGGGCGAGAGGATAACCGTTTTTTAATACTTAATGTATTAATTGACCACGTTTTGTGGACATAGGTCATTAGTGGTTAGAATTTAGTTAGAAGTGGAACTTTGATGTAAAGGCGCAAGCCTATATATAGAGCTAGTTTTGCAATTGTAAGGACACAATGATGGGGAGAAGAATCATGATCCTGATCCGCATGAGACAAGTCCAATCTGTTGCAATCTTTCTATGGTATTGATGAGCCTTTTGTTTTGAACAATCTATTATTTGTCTGTGTGAGATACTGAATTTTGGGATGTAATCGGTCTCCTGCTGTGGAGAAGAATTATCCGTTTTGGATCTATTGTGCAGAATTAATATGACACGACGATCATTGCCTAAATGTTTTCTTCTATTTTCCTATTTTCTTTGTTGCAATGTCAATGAGAACTGTATCGAATCTGTTTATCATTTACTGATATTGATGCCATAAATTGATGATGCGATCTATCCCAATTCTATCGTAATTCTGATGAATCATAATTAAATTTGTTTTATGAATGATACTGCCATTAGAGGAATTTTGAGGTCTAAAATGGGCCTCCTAAGGAAAATAATAAAATAATAGTTAAAATAATAAAATAATAGTTAAAATAATAAAATAATATTTATTAATTTTGGACGAAAAAAGAAAAAAACTACTTTTTGTGTTCGTATGTTTGACATATCTCCTTGTGTTTTTACTCAAATTTCAATCGCGAGAGCTCGTTGGATGTGTAATTTGATTCCACATCCAATGACTACCCATGCTGCATACTTTTGACAGACCCCGCTACCCCAAAAATAAGAAATACCTGAAAAAATGTGATGATGACATCATCATCACATTTTTTTCAGGTTTTTCTTGTTTTTGGGGTAGAGGGGTCCATCAAAAGTATGCAGTGTGGGCACTCGTTGGATGCAGAATCAAATTATGCATCAAATGAGCTCTTTCGATCGAAATTTGAGTAAAAACACAAGGAGATATGTCAAAAATACGAACAAAAAAGTTGTTTTTTTATGACAAATATGTCAATTCAACCAATATGGTTGACTCATTTTATTGGAATTCTATTGGTTCTTGAATTCCAACTCACAAGAACTTATTGTTGGTGCATTTTCTTATAAGGCCCATTTTAGACCCCAAATTTCCTCTAATGCTTGATAATACTGCTGCGATAAGTGAACAATAGACCCATAGTTTTGAAGATGAATTGTGATATCTCTCTTACTTCTATCGAGTGACTTAGAGTAATATGATGGCTATGTTCTCAAATTCATGGATGCCATATCTTCCTTTATTACTTCTGGAAACTCGATCCCAACAGCTCTCCCTTCAACATCTTGGGTGAGACTTTGTCCGCTCTGTGGATGTTGCTCAGCAAGGTAAAACCTGTCTCGGCCGGTGCTCAGGGAGATCGGGCTGGTTGGTGGGTTCTTTGCAACAAATGGTTCCATTTCCGAGACCTGGTTGCGATTGAAAGGAGGATATGTTTTGGCATCCGAATCGACCAGAGATCAAGGAGTGGTTTGTTCTAAAACTGCAAGAGTTTATTGAAACAAAAAACCAAAATTCGAAGCTGTCGACGAGAAATTGGTTGGACAAATATATTCACGATGGTCCTCATGAAGGGTTCTTTTGTGAGTTTCCTATCATCTTCTATGAGCGGCCAGCGATGTTCTCTTCCTTTAGAGAGTGAAGTGGTTGAGTTGATGTCATTTCCACTCGATCCCACATTTTCATCAGAGAGTGTTAAGATAGAAGTAGTCTCTTTGACCAAATCTTTGTCTTATTCTTCTCTTCCAGTAGAGAATTAACTGAAACCTGCTAAAGTTTTTATGCTTCATTCTGATTGTTCTTGATAAGAGGAAATTTTTTCTGTTTCGACAAAACCCTTTTCAAGTAATGAGGTTATTTCCTTTGACTAGAGTAACCTAATAGAGTCTCGTCTTCATTCGATTGTTCCTTTCCAGATAGTTGTGAATGTTCCTTCTAGGTGGATGCTTCGCACTATTGTTAATGAAGGGCTTTTGTTAGTATTCTATCATTAGAGGAAATTTCAAATCAAAATGGGCCTTTTAAATTTAATTCAAATTTCGTGTCATCATGTGTTACCCAATGAAATTGCTTTAAATTTGAAATACCGTATAGGTCTTAAACACTTTTTTAATATAAATTTGGGGATAGGTATCATAAAAAAAACTACTTTTTTTGTTGTATTTTCGACATATCTCCCCATTTTTTTACTCAAATTTCAATCGGGAGAGCTCATTGGATGTGGAATTAAATTCCACATCCAACGCATACCCACTCAGCATACTTTTGACGGGCCCTTCTACCCGAAAAACAAGAAATACCTGAAAAAACATGATGATGATGTCATCATCACATTTTTTCAGGTATTTCTTGTTTTTCGGGTAGCAGGGTCCATCAAAATTATGCCAAGTGGGTACTCGTTGGATGCATAATTTAATTCCACATCCAACAAGCTCTCCCGATTGAAATTTGAGAAAAAACACGCGGAGATATGTCGAAAATACAAACAAAAAAGTAGTTTTTTTCTTTTCTTCCACCAAAATTAATAAATATTATTTTATTATTTTAACTATTATTTTATTAATTTTTTTTAGGAGGCCCATTTTGACTTGAAATTTCCTCTAATGCCTCAACTTCTTGGCAAGCTTTAGGTTCACCTCAGCTTGTGCCAAGCACCGATCAGATACTAGCTTTTAATTGAAGGCCTACTGCACCTTTAGGGACCCTTCTTTCTTTGCCTATTACTTTAGGAGGGAAAAATGGCTGTATTGATGTTATGGTGGTCCAAGGTCCTTTATATTTCAATATTCTCCTTAGACGTGATTATTTTTACACCATGAAGGATGTAGTGTCCACACTCTTTAGGGTTATGCATTTTCCCCATGATGGGAATATTGTGACCATTGATCGGCTTTATTTTGTTACACCTGACGATCGTGTGACTCCTAGTAATTAGACTACCCTGAATGTTTCACATGTTCTTGTTATTCCTTCCCATTCTTCTAGTTAGCTTCTTCCCATCATAGGTAAAATGGGGGGCATGGCTCTAGCCTATGGACATCATAATGGAGCTACGATGCTAGCTTTTATGTAACAGGGTCAACCTAACAATCGCTGCCTATGGACATCATAATGGAGCTAAGCTTCTAACTTTTATGTAATGGGGGAAACCTACCAACCTCTAGATATCATGTTGGGTAAGAGCAGGTTTGCGAGCATAGTTCTTATTCTATGTCAAGCTTGTTAAAAAATGAAACAGATGCCTTTGAGCAAAGTTCCCATTCTATGTCAAGCTCGTTAAAAAATGAAACAGATTCCTTTGAGCAAAGTTCCCATTCTATGTCAAGCTCGTTAAAAAATGAAATGGATCTCCTTAAGCATAGTTTACCTTTTGGTTTCAATCTTGCATAAAAATGAAGCCATTCCTGAGCATAGTTCATTTTCTATTTCAAGCTCATTAAAAAATTAATTAGGTTTCCTTAAGCATAGTTTACCTTTTGGTTTCAATCTTGCATAAAAATGAAACCATGTTCCAAGCATAGTTACCTTCTGTTTCAAGCTTGTGTAAAAATGAAATAAATCACCTTCCCTTGAGTCGAGTCTTCCCTTTAGTGTTAGAACTTGAACCTTCTTTTCACCTGCCTAATTCTCGTTCTTCCTATTCCCCTAGTGAACATTTTCACATTAGTAACCAGGTTTTTAGGTTGGGTATGGAAGAAGAATCATCACACAAAATGAAGCTTGGGGGGCATGTCGAGCCCTTAGCAACCATGCTAGGGGTAAGCTTCACTAGCAATCATGCTGGGGGCAAGCTTTCAACCCTTGTATATCATGTTAATGGGATTTTTTAAAGCATAGTTTACCCATTGGTTTTGAGCTTGCGTAAAAATGAAACCAATCTTCAAGCATTCTTTCAACAAATATTCGAGCTCATTAAAAAAAATAAGATGGTGGAGCTTAATTTTCATTTTTCGTGCTATGGTTAAAACATGAAAAGTGGTTTGAGATTAGTTTATTACTTTTTCGTGCTCTAGATTCAAACATGGAAAATATTAATAGAGTCTTCTTTAAGCTCTTTTCAGACTCTTAAAATGTGAAAAGATAGTCAAGTACTTGTTGTTATATTTTTATCATTCAAGCTAGCATTATGATCTTAGGATCTTTAATTGAGAGAATAACATGCACAGCATTAAAAAACAAGAGACAAGAGACACAAAGAATTTTCCTCGGGGAAACCATAAAGGAGAAAACCCCGTAACTTCCTTAGAGATAGAATGAGCACCAATGGCAGTAGTAAAACCCGAAAACATAAAGATAATCTCCACAGCTTCTTTCTCTCTCTCACACACTGAGAGAGCTTCTCTTCTCTCACTCATGCACCCCAATGAGTGAGTGTGTGTGTTGTAAATAGAGAGAATCACTCTCTATTTATATTCTTTCGTTCACTTGGAACCCACTCCAACATCTTAGCCTCACTTAACAATTACTTACTAGAGATGACATCTTTAGGAGTGTCTAATAACCCTAGTTCCCCACAACTTGTGGGGACTTTGCCTTCTTCTCAACAAGGAGGGTTAACCTTGACTTGGATGGTGGGGACTATTACCCCGGATTACAATGAATCACCTAGGGTCGACTTCACTATGATTGTCTAATAACGCTAGGGCCCCACAACTGTGGGGACTTTAACCCTTGACCAATGGGAGGGTTATCCACAATGACTTGACATGACTTTCACATTATAGAAACTTCTCGATCGGAACATCGGGGCATGACATGACTCAGTTACACTATAGACACATCCCGTAATAAACATCAGGGTACAATACATAATATATACAGGTGAATACATTCTGAAGTTACAATTACATCAACACTCCCTCTTAACTAGGAAGTTATTCTTTCGACCCAATTTATCAGCACAATTCTTCTTCTTTGTATCATCTAAATCATCGTCAATTTCTCATCATCTTCATATTCAACTCATCTTCATCTTCAAGTCATCTTCATCTTTAGATCATCATCATCTTTAGGTCATCTTCATCTTAAATTCATCTTCATCTGGATCTGGATCATCATGACTGGATCATCACTTGATCTGGATCGTCACTGCTAGATCATAATCAAGTCTATATCATCACTTGATCTGGATCGTCACTGCTAGATCATCATCAAGTCTAGATCATCACTTGATCTAGATCATCTCTACTGGATCATCATCAAGTCTAGATCATTCGACTTAATCTGGATCGTCACTACTAGATCATCATCAAGTATGGATCATCACTTGATCTAGATCATCATCAAAGCTATATCATCACTGAATCATCATCATCATTACTGCTTCATCTATCTCAATCAAATGGTGCTATCGTTTTCATTCTTCTCATCATAGGAAGTTCTACAAAGTCAATCCTGTAGGCCTACGCTTCATGTAGGTCTTCATCAGTGCTTATATCTGACACTTAAGTTAGAATGGCCTACCCATCTCTTACATCTGACCTCATCTTGTCAGAAAGGCACGCCCGACACTCACATCTGACCTCATCTTGTCAGAAAGGACCAACACTCACATCTTACCATGTGTAAACACATCGTGCCAGAATGGCTCAGCAGTTATATCCGATCATGTGCAAGCACATCACATCAGAAAGGCTATGCACTTACATTCGACCCCATCTTGTCAGAAAGGCACAACACTCACATCTGACCATGTGTAAACACATTGCGCCAAAATGGCTTAGCACTTATATCCGACCTCATCCTGTTAGAAAGGCTCTGCACTTACATTCGACCATGTGTAAACACATCATATCGAAAGGGCATGCATTCACATCTGATCATGTAGCAACTAATCCTATCATCACATCATAATGGCCCCCAGTCCCAGACTGAGCTACCTAGTAACTGACCAGGTGCCTCCATTCTCCCAAAGAATGGCAGTTGCCCTTACATCTGACCTACTCGTCAAAATCGCCAACACTCACATCTGACATGGGATGAACTTAATCCTTCAGCCATGACAGAATGGTTCAGCCCTTACATCTGATCAAGTGGGAACACATCCCTCTCTCATATTAGAATGGCTTCTCAGTCCTAGACTGAGTTTTCCTAGTAACTGACCAGGCACCTCCATTCCCAGAATGGAAATAGCCCTTATATCTGATCACTTAGGAACCAATCCTATAATCACATCATAATGGCTCAACACTCATATATAACATGGAATTAACCTAAATCCTCTCACCATGATAGAATGGCTCAGCCCTTACATCTAACCATGGAAGGAACTTAATCCTCTCCCATGTCAGAAAGGCTCTAGGTCTCATCATTTCCACTTAGAGGGAACCCTAATCTCGAGAACACCAAGCTTCTCTCTGAAGTACTCAAAATTCAGTTTGGCCATTTCTAGGATAGAATCACATCAAGGCTGATTATGTCCAAGGATGACCTGCCAGCTTCACCAGGACTGATTACATCCGAGGGCAACCTGTCTCATCAGCTATGCTAGAAATCCTTCTTTCAAGAGATCTTGATCTGGATCACTACTCCTCTCTACATCATACAACAAATGTAAGTCAGATCAACCAAATCAAATAGTAGTTTTCAAAAGAAACATACTACCTCTCAAATAGCAAGTGGCAACATCTTTTTCCTCAGCTGTACTCAGCACCATGCAGGACTCCATCCTACCGAACCAAGAGATCAAACTTGATCCCATACTAAAGTAGCACCTCGAAGTACTCTTCTTATTAATGGCACTACCTGCCTAATACGAATCCACATAATATTTTTATTCGCCTCATACTTGAGCCCATAATCAACTGTACCCTTCAGGTACCTTACTACATGCTTTGTAACCATCAGGTGAATATGTCTCAATCTGTTTATAGCAAATCAAATATCTGGTCTCGCATTTGTCAGGTACATCAAGGAACCAATCATACGATGATACATTGTAGCATCAACCATCTCTGATGAAGTAACACTCAATAGCTTCAGGTTCTATTCCATAGGTGTGGTCATGCAGTCCATCATCCTGAACCTCTTTAGGATCTCTACTACATACTTCCTTTGTCCACACCTCCATGCCTAAAAAATAGTGCATCAACACATAACAAAAGCATCACTGGTCTTCCACCTTCAACCTTGAAGCAAAGGTTGGAATCCACTTTACTCTCAGTAAATCCTAGAGTCATCAGTAATCTATCCATCCTGTCGTACCATGTCGAACCTCAAGATCTTATGTAGTCCCTCTGTCTTCTGTACTTTATGCACTGAAGCATTTTGTACTGGAGTGACAAGTAGCTTCCTATTCTAATAATATTTTATGTATCCATATAGTTTATAGACTTTGATATTCAACCTTGTAGCAAAGTTTAAGATCTTCACCAAGCTCATCATGTATGCATTTCAACTCTTACTGGTTGCAAATGTCTCTTCGTAGTCTATGCCTTCTTTTGTGAGAAGCCTCGTGCTATGAATATTTCTTTGTATGATGTTTTCATCTACTGCATGATGAAACTATGAACTTCCCTTCACGTATCGATACTACATCCTAGACATCATTCTTCTTGAACTGGAATTCTTCATATCTTGAAGGTTCTGCATCAATGATGTCGCTGCATTTGTCATATTATTCTTCATCTTTAACTGTCGTCACTTTTTCTTTGGAACAAGTCTCATTCTTCTTTTCTTGTAGGCGATTATGTATGCAATCTTTCCTACAAGTCAAATGCATTAGTTGTATGGTTAGAAATATTTCATAAGATATATTCATAATGAAAACTTCGTATGCAAAAAAAAATGATCATGCAACTATTTTATCCAATACAACATTCATCCATATCTCACGGAAACTTTTCTAGATGCCTTCCATCTCTACTAGGACAACATTGAGATTGTTCACTAATCCAATATGTCAGCAAAGAGGCTTCATTCTATATAAGTAGCAATGGAGAGTTGTATAGCACCATGAGCTACTTACCCATCACATGTATATTAGTAGTATGTTGTCATTAATGCAAACATTCTATCATGCATAATACATTAACTGAATATAAGTAAATGCATAACAAAACAATATCATGAAATGACAATTGAATACTTATCTTTATTTGTTTCGTGGGTAGACTCCTTGTTAATCCTTCAGCTTCATCGTCTTCTATATTAATAATAGCATCGTTTCTTATCGAAATGATAAGATGGATAAGAGGTTATTTAAGAGTTGAGTTCTTTATATTCCTCATTTCTTGGGGCATCTTCTTTCGATGGTGAGAGCTTGATCTTCAGTTGCTCCCATCTTCTCTTCTCTTGATATGAGTGGAGCTTATTCTTATTCCTAGAGTTTATTGAAAGTAATTACTTCCTTTTGGCACACATTCATCGAATGAATGCATCCCATGATCCTGGGAGACCATTCAAGGTGGATATCACCACTTCTGCATTCTCCACTTCTTCTTCTACCACTTCAAGTTGTTCTGCATTCTGGATCTTCACATTATTCAACTATTTTCTCAAAGCCATCTTATGATTTATGTTTTTCCCTTCAGATAGCTTGGTCAAGAAATCAAAGACACTTGATCTAGTACAATTTGATCTGTGATTGAATCAACAATGATCTTCTTGGCCTTGACCAAGTTATTCTTGTGTAAGGCTTTGAGCCTCATCTCCCTCTGAAACTAGAACCTCTCTACTCATGTAGGTGTCCAATTCATTTCTTCAGGGAGATTATATACTTACATGCTTGGAAGTTTTCAAATTAAACAATATTATCATCAAGCTGATGTGATAGATCGCTTTGAAATGAGAACCTCAAATGAAAATAGCAAAAGATTAGATCTTACCGATTTGAGGTGTCCGTCCTGGTTCGGGAGCTCGCTGATCTAGGGTTTGTCAAAGAAACCTAATTTTAAAAACTTGGAATATTTTATATATGATTAGATATAAAGATAGACGTTTTCAAATGGAGCTGTCCAATGTACTCCTCTTCTGAAAACGGTCGAGGGAAGCTCCCAGAACAGGAAGCCCTAGTTTTCCAATTTCTTCTGCAAAAATGCATGTTACTGTTTCTATGGTGTATCCAAAATTACTATTCCTCTTAGTCTAAAAAGTTTCCTTGAGGTATCCTCGCATGTCAGTATTTCAACACCACAAGTTTCATCAGGATTGGTTTCACCAATTGGGAGTTATGATCATTTTCCTAAGGTGACCTGTTACAGGACTGTTCAGAACAATGGAGTTGTACGGACATCCACGTGTGACTGTTTCATATTCTTGGTCTAAAATTCGGACCACAGAAAGTACCATCTATTCCCTATATGGCAAATTTTTATAAATTTCAGTTGGACCTTTGCATCCCAATATATAGAAATTATTCCTAGGTGTCATGTTTATAGATGAATTCTAAAAGAGGCTGGAACCCTAACGTGGAGGGATCATATCTTCCAGAATATATAGAATAGGAGGTGGAATTTTGGACACAGTGTAAATCAATATTGTATCTTTGGCATTTGCAATTTTTAGCTCCTGAACCATCTCCAATCGTGGGATATAGAGAATGTACTAAAACTTAGCAGTTTTAGTATTTAGAGTTTTTCTAGCTCAGGGTCAAACTAGGGTTTGACTTTCCTGAAGTTTCACCCAACCAAAAAAATTGATCCAGGTCTCTAAAATTCGATTTTGATGAGGAGAGAAATCCTATGCTGGGCTCACTCAAAAATTTCTCTTCTGTAAGAAGTCCTAATTTACCGCACCAAAATTGAAAATGTTCGAAATAGAATTCTGCTTTGACAGAAAGATGCGCCTTTCAATGGAGAGTCAGCCTAGTATACTTTTGCTGATGAACTGTGGAGAGAGACCCAAAAAGTAAGAAGCCCTAGCTTCTGTAGCTGCACAATGTCTTCTTCCCAAGTTATCTCTGATACCATGTTAGATTTTTATCATTCAAGCTAACATTATGATCTTAGGATCTTTAACTGAGAGAATAACATGCACAACAATAAAACACAAGAGACAAGAGACACAAAGAATTTTTCTCTAGGAAACCATAAAAGAGAAAACCCCAGAACTTCCTCAGATATAGAATGAGCACCAATGATAGTAGTAAAACCTTAAAACATAAAGATGATCTCCACAACTTCTGCCTCTCTCTAACACACTGAGAGAGCTTCTCATCTCTCACTCATGCGCCCCATTGAGTGAGTGTGTGTGTTGTAAATATAGAGACCCACTCTCTATTTATATTCTTTCATTCACTTGGAACCCACTCCAACATGTCAGCCTCACTTAACAATTACTTACTAGAGCCGACATCTCCAGGAGTGTCTTCTTCATACTCATAAAAGTATTTGAAGAGTCATCTCTCCGACGGTAGGTTACCTATTTTTCAGTTCTAATGCAGTATTTATGAAAAAGGAACACTCCAGCCAATCATGAGTAGAAGAGTTCTCTAAGGTATTATTCTATACTTTTTTGGGCCTTAGGGACTAAATCATACTGAAAAGGACCATTTGGAGTTTTCTTTAGTTTGTTCAGACTCTCTAAACATGAACTACATTGAGTTTTCTTTCATTGGACTAGTTAAATTAAACATTGAAAGACCCTTTTTTTGGGAACAAGCCTCTCCTTTCTGAGGTTCGTAAAACATATGAGTTTGGACTTGCCTTTGGATAAGCTTAAATGAGTGTTTGTTACTCTCTTTGAACTCATAAATATGAAAAGAGACACTCATTAATCATGATGGGGGAATTAATAGAAGGGAAGCATTTTACAACTCCAATGGCAGTTGTTTGTCACCTTTGAACATGGCACTTGTCGGCATATCATTCAGTCAATTGGGTATTTATCTGACTTACAAGTTGATCCACTTTCATGAGTCATGTCACTCCTTTGAGTCTTTTCAAAAGAATGCATTGTCCACTATTGCATTGCTTGTCTGTCTGGTCTAGTCATGCTACCATGTTCAAAGGAAGAAAGAATTTTACCTCTATAGTTAAAACAACCTTTGTGTCAGTACTTTGAGTTAGTCATATAATTACATTATCTGCGATATTCCATAACATTTTTCTAAGTTGCGTGTCATCGATGTGGGATTCATCATGGCCCTCCTTTGATGAGACTATTCCTGTTGACATCAACTCATCATCGGAGAAGTAGTCTTAGAAACAAATTTAGTACCTTGAGATATGTATGCCTCAATGATAGATTCTCTCGCTATCGACAAAGGTTCACATTATTGTCCTTTTATCGAAAGACTCTACTAGGTGTTTGACACCAAGACATCTATTCACACTCAGTATATTGTACAAGGGTACATTGGGAATCATTGACATCATTGGTGGTGTACCTCGCACTTGTTAATGGTTCACCTCATTGACAAGTAATCAAGTGGTTTCTACCATGTTCGACTTCAAGTCATTGTAATCACATGGATAAAATCATATTTTGTGGAAGACGAGACGAAGACCCTAGGTATCTGTTAAGTGCTCGTTGCTTTCCCTAGGTTGCAATGGAGTATTTGTATGAGTCCTACCATGGATCTACATTTTTCTGGTCATGGCTATGCTCAAATTTGTGTCTGTATGACATAGGTATACATTGTATATCTGGTAGCTATGTCCAAATTTGAGTCTTCTATCACATAGATATACATTGTATTCTAGTAGCCATGGTTGTCTATTCCTCTCATGGATTTATCTTGTATTGGTTTATAGCCATGATGAGGTTACATATATTCATGAGTCAAAGTATTGATGTATTACATATTCCTTTTCGATGACAGTCTCCTATCAAGCTGGCTCTTACCTTGAAGTGATAACTTGCTCTATCAAATCTCTCACCTATCGTATCCCTTTAGCCTCATGCTTTAGGGGGCATTCCCTTACACTCAAAATATATCACCAAAATGTGATAGGATTCCTAACACATACATTTACCCTCAAATTTTAAACTTGAAGAGAATCCTGCTCTAGGTGTTGATTTGAACATACAAAATTGCAGCACTGCTCTTACCCTCAAGCAAATAAGCAGTACCCTGTTCAGCACCGCCCTAGTTTTGTGAGAACCAGGTGGTGCCACCTTCTTTCACCTATGTTGTTGGCGTGGTTCCTACCCATCACCGCTCTGTCATAAATGGGTATAATTTGTGCCCTTGGTAAAAAGTGAAAAAAATGATTTTTCTTGAGGCTTCTAGATCAAGAGCCTCATGTCTAACCTTATCCCTACTCATCTAGGTTCATTAAGGTCGAGATCCCTCTTTGTATGATCTTGTAGCCACCTCACCCACCAATCTGTCAACCATCCTATCCATTTGATCCCTATAAATACAAGCTCATACTCCATGGTTGAGGGAGAGAAGAATAGTAGAGTTATGTTGTTCAATTGATACCCTAGCCTAATCCATTAGAGAGTAATTATGGATCAAGTTGGAGTTACCGAGGACAAGGTGCTAGTATTGTGAAGGAGTGTATCAGCACTAAGTCACATGGTTCTAATATTTTTCACTTATTTTCTAATGCAAAGTTGATTTCCTTCCCACATGTTTGTTGCGGAAATCTCACATATATCTTATTGGATTCCTTAGTCACTAATATGGATGTTTAGATTATTTTATGGTAGATTTGATGTCTTTGTATGTTTGATATATCTTATAGGTATACAGGTATTTCATAAAAGTTACATTCTAGGAGTCTATAATGTTCAGGGAAGGTCTTCAATCGAGTTGTTCACTCATTTGTTCTGGATCTGAACCATTCAGACTAGAGGAAGAGCTTTTGTCTGCAGAAGGTGATATATTCATGATAACAACAGTGTCACCTTATAAGGCTCAAAGATGGTACTGGAAGAACCCTAGTATGAAAAACAATCATATTTTATGCTTCAATGAAGTATTGGAGTGTTATTTCCACAACGAAGTTCTCACATGACCTCATTACTAACTCCTATGTTAGAGGAGCTTTCCGATTGACCCCTTTGCAAACTTGGATTTACCTAACAATAAGCCACTACATCTGATTTCAAATTATCTTGGATAGTTAAGAATCTCCTATTCCAAGATCCTAGCCTAAGCTAGTTGATGTAGATACTAAAAAGAAAATGTTTCTAATAGGTTTTAATTTATGGCATTCTTTTTAAGGTTAATATTACTCAAGGTAGCGGAAATGTAATTCATGGTGTTTTGACTCAACTGAAAGAAAAGAAAGATATTTAAGTATTTCAAAGAAAATGCTATTCAAAAAATGCTTTTATTTTTCCCCCTTTTTTTCTTCTCAAAACAAATGAAATTTACTTTATAACTTTGAAAACAAAAGACTTCCTTTTTTTAACTTTTTCTTTTTTAAAATAATTTGAAAAACAAGTGTGAAATGATCCTAAGAAAGTTTTAAAAGTGCAATTACAAATACTTTTTTTTTTCAATTTTCAAAATTTAAAATGTAATGCAACTAATGCAACTAAGAAAGCTAGTAAATATGAATATGTATAAGTGCAAGAAAGAGTATTTATATCTTATAATCACAAATTTAACACGCACTGCAAAGCTAGCATATGTTAGGATATTCAGACACTTAGGAGTTAGTTAAGATCAACTTGTGTAATATATCCATTAGGTAAAAGTGTGTTTCGTTAGTATGCATTAGTATGCATTTGTAAATATTCTAATTCGACGATCACGATATGTTCTAGACATAGAGTGATCCAATGGTTCAAATTCTCTTAGATCATACCTACCATTGATCCGTGGCTTAACACCCGATTGGTCTATGATCTCTATTTAAAGAGCATAGAGGGTCCTTGGCTAGTTGATCGATTATGAGAAGCTCATGTAACTTTCTTTCTTTTGCATAATAAATTGCTCCAAGTAGATATTTGGCTGGGGCCATGGACTGTTTCCCTCTCGAGGGTTTTAAACACGTGACAAACATCGGTGTGTTGATCCATGATTTGTTTGTGTGAAGCACTATTTTAAGGTGTTCGGTCTTTTGGGAGTACCCTGTGTACCTGAACATGGTATCAGAGCTTTTATGAAGAGCCACTTTCGGTTTTGATCAAGATCTGTAATCGGTGTTGCCGAAACTTTGAAAGGGTTTCTGGTTCTAGATTTTTTGTACATTTTTTTCCTGTGGGAGCTGTTCCATTTCATCTGAAATGCCTTTTCCATTGGAAAATAGTTTTCATTTCACCGAAAATCATTTCCGTTTGCTTTAGAAACACCCATTTCAGCAAATCTGAAGGTATAATGTTACAGTGACGGATTTGTTTTATTTTTTAAATCTCTCATATTTTCTCAGTTTATTATTAGATCTTTTATGTTTTAGTCTTGTACTATTGTTTTCCCTGACTACGTATGCTCTTTGCCGTGCACCTTGCGCGATCGCGGTGAATCAGAAACAGTAAGGGAAAGTTTTTTTTTCTTGTCTTCTCGGCTACGTATGCTCTTTGCTGTGCACCTTGTGCGATCACGGAAAATTAGAAACAACGAGAAAACTTGAAAACGTAGACTTTCCAGGTAAACTAACCAAGATCTAACCCTATTGTGTAGGAATTTTTTTTTGTTTTAGTTTTTCGTTTTTTTTTTTTGTGATTTGCAGGAAAAGAAAGAAAGCACAAAAAATGAGAGAGAAGAGTAAAAAAAAAAAAAAAAACCCATTCCTCTTTCCATATTTTTATGTACCTTTTAAACTTAGCTCACTTGGTCCAAAGTTGCTTTACACCTTGATAAGTCTTGAGTTCAAGTCTTATCAAGCTACTTTTTAGTGCATCCAATTTCTATTTTCAAGTTACTTTATTGTAAAAGTGCATCTCACATAAATAAAATAAAATAAAAGTGAGTCACTTAAGTCTTTTAATTTATTGCCGCATTATTTAAAAGTCACATTATTGTAAAAGTGAACATCACTTATTCTACAAAAGTGATTCACTTCAAAGCAACTTTATTGTAAAAGTGATTGTCAAAGTTTGATCTTGGAAAGAGGGGGCTTCTTTTTTATAGTTGGCAAAGTTAATATTTGCCACGTCACTATTGGGGACATCTTCAACATTTTCCTTGATCAAGCATAACTTCATCATCCAGAATCAGTTTTAAGTGCCGTTTTTTTTTAAACTGCATATTTCTTCGAGATATTTACATATAGATAGTTAGTTTTTATTCTTTCAGCCATTAGTTTACAGTATGGCTACCCCTTGTGATATTATACTTACAAGTTCTAACTATTTCTCATGGAAATCTCGTATGGAGGATGTTTTGCGAAGTAGGGGACTTTTCAGGATAATCTCAGGGAAAGAAACAGAACCCATTGATGATGATAAGAAAATTAAATGGGAAAATATATGTGATGAAGCTCATGGATTGATTGGGATGTCAATTTTTACTGATTTGCGATTCCACATATCTGGAATTGATGAACCTGATAAAGCTTGGGAAAAGTTGGAATCTGTGTTTGGTAAACACAATGAAATTCGGGGTCATTAACTTGAGAATGAGTTCCTTTCCTTGAATAAAAATGTTTTTTCATGAATTCAAAACTATTTATCTAAGTATAAATCTCTTAGACTCTTATGTGCAGAACACAAGATTAAGAAAGAAGACAAACAATGTATTTATCATATTCTTTCCAAAAGTGGACCTGCATATTTTGTTTTTGTATCTACATTCTACTCCATGAAAGAATCCTTGACTGCAGCTAGCTATCAAGAGCCCAGCCTTGAATCCTTTTGTGATTCCTTAATTAGAGAGCAAGATAAGCTCATTCATCTTGGAATAATTAACAATGCAGATACATTTGGGAAAGCCTTATTGTCCCAACAAAAAGAAAAGTCCAAGCCTCCCAAGAAACAAAATTTTCGCAATAATAAGCAAAACAACAAGGGTCTCAAACCCTCTTAGTCAGCTCCTTTAAAAAATGAGAAAGGTTCCAAGCAAAAAGGAAAGAAGACTGAGCGTCATTGCAATTTTTGTGGGAAAGATAATCATGATGAATCTAAGTGTTTTAAGAAGATGGCAGCCTTGGAAGCAGCAATGAAGAAGTACCACATAAGCCTAGATTCGTCTTCAGAATCTACCTCTCATGGACATGCACTTTGTGCTTCTGGTTACTCTTATACTGCATCTTCTTCTTCTACTTCAATCGAATGGCTCATTGATTCTAGAGCATCTTATCATATGGCTAAGGATAAAGCCATCTTTTCTACTATGCATGAATGTAACACCAAACAAATATTTGTTGGTGATGATAGTTCTCTAAGTGTTGTAGGATCTGGAACAGTTCCAGTAGAAAATGGTCATTTCAGTGATGTACTATGTGTTCCAAAAATTTTCTGCAATTTGTTATCAATCTATCAAATTAATCATTCAGGTGAAGGTAAAACTGTGATGTTTACACCTCACCAAGTTGTAATCAAGGATTCTAAAAATCCTCAAAATATCCTTGCTACTGGAACTATTGATGATATTACAAGGTTGTACAAATTTAACAACTTTGGGTCATCACCTTTTCCTTTAGTTTTTGTTGCTCGTAGTGATAACTTGAGCAAACTTTGGCATGAGTGATTTGGTCACTTAAATTATCACTCATTGAAACAACTATGTAAAGACAATATGGTGACTGGTTTTTCACTGGTATCTTATAAGGATGGTGTTTGTTCTTATTGTGTACTCGGAAAACATCATCGGGACAATTTTGACAAATGTGCCTCCTAGCACTCCTCGATTCCCTTGCAGCTTGTGCATAGTGACTTATGTGGCCCTCTTCCATCTGCTTCCTTTTCTGGTTACAAATATTTCTTAACTTTCATTGATGACTACTCCAGACGCACTTGGGTTTACTTTCTAAAACTTAAGAGTGAATTATTTAACATGTTCTTGGCATACAAGGCCCTTCTTGAAAAACAATCAGGTCATCAAATTATTAAGTTAAGATCTGACAATGGAGGAGAATATGTTAACAACAAGTTCACTACTTTTTTCACTGAACAAGGAATCCAACAATAGCACACTGTTCCATATACACCACAACAAAATGGTTTAGCTGAACGGAAGAACCACACTTTAAATGAAATGGCTATTTATATGATCCAATCTAAGGGACTAAGTCTTCAATATTGGGCTGAGGCCATAAATTCTGCAAATTACATAGTTAATCACACACCCACTAAAGTTTTATAGGGTATAACACCAGAAGAAGCATGGAGTAAAATTAAACCAGATGTAAGTCACTTTCGTGTGTTTGGTTATGAAACATGGGCTGACATTCCGGATGAAAAACGGAAAGCATTGCAGCCTAAAAGTGAAAAGTGCATATTTGTTGGATATTGTGAAGATGTAAAAGGTTATAGAATTCTTCATCCCCATTCACATGATATAATCATTAGAAGAGATGTTAAATTTGATGAAAATCTCTTGGCCTGTGAGCCTCATTCAGCGATTGTGCCTTCTTCTTCTTCTTCTTCTTCCAGATTCCTTGACAGGTTTCCAAATCCAGTTTCTGATGATGACAGTGAGGATGAAAATCCACCTCTGCCTACTCATGTTCCTCTAATTGAACCTGCACCAATACTTCCTCGATGGGTCCATTCAACATGTGAAGCAGCTGGTGATCTTGACGGTGATCCTAGAGATCAATATCGAACACGTTCTCAGTTTCAGCGAGCCTCTTCTCTTTTGGCTCAAGTTTTCGAGAATCATGATCCAGAAACTTTTGCAGAAGCTTTAGGAAATCCATATTGGGATGTAGCTATGGATGAAGAATATCGTTCCTTAATGGCGAACGATACTCGGGATCTTGTTCCTCTTCCAAAAGGAAGAAAACTTGTCAAATGTAAATGGGTCTATAGAACTAAATATGCATTGGATGGAAGTGTTGAAAGACTTAAGGCAAGGTTAGTTGCCAAAGGTTTTTCCCAAGTTGAAGGGATTGACTACAACGAAACCTTTGCCCCTGTAGAAAAAATGAACTCCATCTGCCTTGTTCTTTCCCTTCCAGCCTTACATAATTGGGAAGTCCATCAAATGGATGTCAAGTCTGCCTTCTTACATGGTGATTTACATGAGGAAATTTACATGGAACAAACTCCTGGATATATTCAGAATAACTCTAGCCTTGTTTGTCTCCTTAAGAAATCCTTATATGGCCTTAAGCAAGCTCCTAGAGCTTGGTATGCCAAAATGGATAGCTTTCTCCTTAACACTAGTTTTTCTAGATGCCATTCTGATCCCAATGTCTATACCAAGAAAGTAGCAAACCATCTCATCATACTTCTTCTTTATGTTGATGATCTTATCCTTACTAGTAGTGACCCTAAACTTATAACCCATGTGAAATCCAGTCTTAAGCAAAATTTTAAAATGTCAGACTTAGGACATTTGCATTATTTTCTTGGTCTCCAAGTCTTACAAACCAAAGAAGGAATCTTTCTCTCCCAGTCTAAGTATGCTTGTGACCTTCTTCGTTGCTTCCACATGGAAGATTGTAAACCAGCCCCTTCTCCCTTCCAATCTGGAGTCAAACTTTCTGCCACTTGTACTTCCCCTGAAGTAGATGCCACCTTGTATCATGGGCTTGTTGGTAGTATTTTATACTTGACTCATTCCCATCCTGACCTTTCATTTGCCATTGGTTGTGTTTCCCGTTATATGCAAACTCCTCATGAAAGTCACTGGAAAGTAGCAAAAAGAATACTTCGATATATTCGAGGTACAATTCAGTTTGGGATTCATTACAGTATAGGGGGGAAACCTTTGTTGGTTGGTTTCATTGATTCAGATTGGGTCAGCGATCTTGATGATCAAAATTCTATTGCAGGTTATGTTTTCAGTCTGGGATCTAGACCTGTCACTTGGGCTTGTAAGAAACAACAAGCTCTTGCTCTTTCTTCAGTAGAAGATGAATATCGAGCCACAGTTAATGCCAGTCTAGAAGCTTTATGGCTTCAACAGATCCTTTCAGAGTTTGGATTCGAGCAGCAGAAGCCTACTCCACTTTGGTGCGATAACGAAAGTGCCATCAAACTTGTCAAAGATCCAGTTCTACATCAGTGCATCAAACACATTGAGCTACACATGCACTTCATCATAAATCTTGTTCATGATCATGTTATTGAAGTGCTTTATTGCCCTACAGATGATCAAGTTGTAGACATATTCACCAAGACTCTTACAGAAGCAAAGTTTTCTAAACTTCGGTCTATGTTAGGAGTTCAGGAATGTGTCCTTAAGGGGGGATAGGCTCTAATGCCTCCTTCCTTCTCCTAATAGTGTCAGTTTTGTAAATCCTTCAATCCTATCCCAAGTTGTTCTTAGGGGGGGATGTTAGGATATTTAGACACTTAGGAGTTAGTTAAGATCAACTTGTGTAATATATCCATTAGGTAAAATTGTGTTTCTTTAGTATGCATTAGTATGCATTTGTAAATATTCTAATCCGATGATCATGATATGTTCTAGACATAGAGTGATCCAACGGTTCAAATTCTCTTAGATCATACCTAGCATTGATCTGTGGATTAACACCTGATTGGTCTATGATCTCTTTTTAAATAGCATAGAGGGTCCTTAGCTAGTTGATCGATTATGATAAGATCATGTAAATTTATTTCTTTTGCATAATAAATTGCTCCAAGTAGCTATTTGGCTGGGGCCATGGACTATTTCCCTCTTGAATTTTTTAACCACGTGACAAACATCAGTGTTTTGATCTGTGATTTGTTTGTTTGAAGCGATATCTGAAGGTGTTCGGTCTTTTGGGAGTACCCTGTGTACCCAAACAACATAAAACCCTACTTTGACTTAACTACTAACTTTGAAATACAAGGAGATCAAAATATTGGCCAAAGTAACAAGTTCATACTACTACTAAAGATATCATATGCAAACAAACATACTAGAGGACTGACATAAGTCAATAACATAAAGAACCACTTACACTTGAACAAATAAATCCAAGAGGAAATACCTAAGAAATCTTGCACACGAATTCAAACCTAACCTACTCAATATAAAATTGTAAGACAAGTTACAGTGAACTGCATCAAGCAATATACTAGTATTGACCTAGGAAGCAACCCTAAAGGTGTAGTGAGAAGCCAAAAATACTCAAAACAGGGAAAAACCCTGGAGTTTGAACAACTTCTACATGAAATCACGACTATCCATTGGATAACCCATGAGTGAAACAAGGTAGTTATGAAGACAACGTGTGACTTCAACCCGATACTCAAAACTGTTAACACAACAAGCCATGAGTGGTTATAAATTTTTTCAAAAGAAAAATCAAAGGACCAGGGACCCTAAGCACACAACAATACTAACTGAAACACAAATGAAAGAATATCGCTACAAAAATAAAAGTACACAAACTGGACTGGAAAGTTGATTAGAAAGGCCCCAACATAAACTAGACTATCCCCTATGGAGTAGCCAATTCTGTTGTGAGGGATATATACCTTATGACTTGAGGTCCTAGGGTCACCAACATACTAGGTTTGGAAGTGCATACATAAAGTATTACATAAACATATATAAGAGAAATAGGTTGAATGGGATGTCTATGTTATTACCGACGGTTGATCCAATCTTTAGCCTTCTTCCTAAAATGCTCCTCAAGCTCTTGACCTTCTGTACAGTCAAAAGAGATTGATGTTCCTCCATAGAAATCCTGATTTTTATATTAGGAAAGATGAAAATATTATAATTTCATACAAGAACAAATAGAAATACATTTCATAATTCATAACAACAAGAACATGTGTGTTGCAGCTGTAACGTTTTTTTCCCAAATTTTAAAATTTTGGACCCTCCTGTTTTTTTTTATCTTGCCTGGGATTGTTTAGTTTCCTGAAATTTGTCATTCCTCTGCTATAGACTTTGATTTTTTTGAAGACTGCAGAGTTTGTTTATTTTCAGAGCTTAACGTTTTCTTTCCCAATGATTTTGTTTTATCACTATCAAAAGTTTATTTAAGTTTGAGTCAAGGCTTTAGTTTTCTATGTTGCCACCGTTTTGGAGTGAAAATGGAGAACGTTCGGATGGATAGTTATTTTTCTCACCGATTCCGTGGTTTTATTGCTCAAACCTTTTGATTTTTCAATGACTGTGTTTTATTTTCATTATCGAAATGATTTTGAACTAAGGATCGGAGGGCTTGTCCTCTGCATTGCCGACACTGCGGAGGCGTTCAGTTTTAAGTTTTAGACCTTTTAGTACTTAGTGGTTCTGATCTCCAACACTTAACTATCGACGGCTTTTAGTGTTTAGGAGTATCGACACTGCGGAAAGGTTGAATTTTAAATCACCGATGCATAAACCTTAGAGCTTCCAATTGTCGATGTTTATTTGATCACGAAATCCGTTGTCAATCTGTCTCCCGCCATTGCGGCTGCATAGTGAACTATCTGCCCAATGCTTAGCATCTAGTGCTTCATTGTCGGTAGCATTTTCCCACCGATTTTGTGCACTTTTACTTTATTTCATGGGATGGCGAAGTTTTCTTGTGGGTTTTGGTCGAGTTAAGGTTTTTCTGAGATGAAGAGCGTAGTTTAGGGTGTGGTGTTTTGAGGATTGGCGGTTACATTGTTATGGTTCATGCTTTCATCGGAGGATTTTGAGTTAGTCCATATGCGGCCTGGATTAAGATGAAGAGTCTATTCTATCTAGATTGTGATTTTAGTTTTAGACATGAACTTGCAGGATTTCTTTTCCTTGTCATTGTTTCTTTTCATGCATTAATACTATGTATAGTTCATTTTACAGAATGCACGTACTGATACAGTTTTGTGTTACTTTGTTGAAAGCTAAATGGTCTAAAAAACTTGCTATGTTCATGACAGGCTAATTGCTGCAAAGAAAATATGTCTAAAAGACAAAGCAGAAGGGAGACAGCAAGGAAGGAAGAGGCTGAAGAATAAAGAAGCAGAGATAGAAATAAGAAGGATAAAGTGAAGGTCTGAGATCAACAGGGTCTAAAAAGGACCAACGGATTTGATAGCAACAAAGGCCCAGAATTTGGGAAAAGTTCATCAGCGACCAAGGTGGTCCCTCTTTATAAAAGTGGTATTAAATTTTAATTTAATGTAATGTACTTTATAAATTATGAGCACTCCCTAAAAGACAAAATTTTGGGATTGAACGGTTGGGGGAGCCCAAAGGTCACCGAGGGGCAGGCCAAAGGTTTTTCTTGTGATATAAGTATAGGAGAGTTTAGATGTAGAAAGGAATTTTTCCCAGATAGATTTGTGAGAGTATGTTGTAAGAAGAACTATTTCTTTTTGCAATAAAGAATTACAAGTTTCATGTTGGAGAAAGCTTGGTGGAATGTTTCGAATGTTGTGCTATGGATCAGTTGAATGTGAACTATTTTTTTTTTTTAGATTATGTCCATTAACTGTGAGATCGTTCTAACTCTTTGAACCTATGTTCATGTTATGAATGCACACTAGTTTATTCTGTGAAATTTCCATTGTGAATAATGAAGGCTTTTCATAAACAATAAGCTATCTTGTTGTTCATTCTTCTATTAATGTTCATGTGTTCTAAAATAAGTAATAGTTATCTATGATTTTTCTTAATGCATGCACAGAAATACATTACTCATTGATAATCGATAGTTTTGCTCCCTAGGGATAGGTTAGTTAGATAATTTTAGTTTCTCGCTATGTGTGATTCAAATGCGAGAGAGTTAAGACGAGAGGTAAGAACCTGTGCATCACATTGTAACCACTCCTCGTTATCTCTATCAATATGCATTCTTAGATAGGCACTTGCACATCATACTTAAACAAAAAAAATAACTAAAAATATACACAAGTGACCGGGCTGTAACCTGTAAAACCTTTTATTTCTGTTACTTGACCTATGGTAGCCAGACAGTAAACCAGACAGATTCCCCATACCAAACAATAATGGGCTAGTTGTGAATGTTCATTGGGTATAATCCCTAACTGTTGTTGCTTGCGATTTTCTAGGCATCAACAGTTTTTGGCACTAGAAGGAGGGCAGCCGGTGCATGGCTGGCCGAGCAAACCCATTTCCTCGAAATTATTCCACCTATGACAGTTCTAAAATAAATTTGTTTCCCAATCAAAATCATGAAGAGAAGGGTAAAGAGCATTTATATTCTATCAATAATGAAGTAGTTGACGATTTGAGAAGAATAACTAGGGCATATGCGAAAAATATTGGAGGATTACCGATTATCCCTGCCTTACCTAGAAGAGAATATTAGAAGAAAGACCACCCCAAATTAGAAGACACGGTATTGGTAGAATATTTTGAAGAACTGGTAGAAGCATCCTTACAGGAAGTTGTCCAACCTTCGAATCAATTGGACCCAGATACAGCTTACTGTTTACCTGTTCATACCCCTGTTCAGTCACCACCGCATTCTCCACTTAGAATCATCACCAATGTAAACACCAATCAGCCACCAAACCCACCAAATCCACCACCTGCTTGGAGGGATAGGTCACCTTTAAACTTGACACCTCCCATGCATGATTTTCCTCAAGATTTTGAGAAACTGTTGCCTAAGTTTGACCCAAGTGAAAAAAAATTGGTATATGATCATTTGCAAAGTTTTTACTTGGCTATAGAAGGACTACCGGCTGGAGAACATGAATATGTAGTTTGCGGATTATTTCCGCATACCTTGAAAGGAGCAGCAGCCTCATGGTATTTTTATTTGCCTACAAATTCAATCATAGACTGGGACACATTTGAGAGAATATTCAGAAGTAAATATGTAGTCCAGAAAACTCACGCAACTCTAATGAAAGGGTTATGCACTTTAAAGAATGAAAGAAAGGAAAAAGTGCATAATTTCACTCAAATGTTTGTTGCTTATTTGAAAAACAATTCTGCAGCTGATAAGCCATTTGATAAAGTTCTGATTCAATACTATACTTCAGCTCTAGGGCCTGACTTGGCCATGTTTTCCAAGATGTCAGTCAAACCTACATTATCAGAAACTTATGAAGAAGCTCAGAGGATAGAGGCTGAGAAGGATAGCATAGAAGATTATCGTGTGTAGTCGGAAGAAAAAGATTTTGGTAAGAAATCTTTATTACTGACTAAGCCTAAGGATGAGCATTCACATGACTTTGAGGGGATGTTGAAGATGATGCAAAAGCTATCCAATAGATTATTTGACTTAGAAAAAGAAAAGGAAGCTCAGAAATCTTATAAGGCTTACTATAAAAGAAGAGAAGACAACAATCAATTTAAACCTCCTCCACACAGTCCTGCATCAATGAATTTAACTGAGGTATGCATGGATAATTTTGGTACCTTTCATCAACAACCTCATTCTGAGAAGAATTGCCCCCAGTGGATAAACTCTATGACATTGGTAATGAATCAGTTATTGGACTCCAAACTAACAGAAATTGTTAATGAGGAAGAACAAGATAATAAATCCACAAAAAAACAAGAGAAAGATGCTTTAGTTTTATGGGATTGTGTCTCAATGTTTGATACATTAGAAGAAGGTTCTCTGAAACAAGAGGAAACATTAGAAACCAATGTGACAACAAGAATTCAGGGTTTGGTAAAAGAAGACAAGTCAATACTACCAAAGATCAAGAAACTTCAAGAAAATATGAAGACAATACAGAAGAACAATACAACTGATAAAATACCCGAGTTTACCATTACAAGTCAAAATTCGAAGAAGATTAATATCATGTTAAGTCTGTTGAAGATAAGATTGATAATGTAAAAAAGAATCTCAAAGAACATGAGATGGGGTATGATATTGTGGAAGATATTAAAAAAGGTAAGGAAAACATCTCACTGTTTGAAATGTGTAATTTTCCTTAGCAGAAAGAAAATTTGTTAAGAGCACTTGAAGTACCAGAGGAAGAACTTCCCACTGATAACCAACCTGAAGAAGAAATTGTTGAAGCAAATGTGGGAGGTAAGTCTAAGTATAAAACCCCACCTTTTCTCCTAACTTTTGAGATTTTCAATTATAATGTGCACAATTGTTTAGTAGACTCAGGGGCATCATTCAATGTTATGCCAGTTTTAGTCTGCAAGAAGATAAATGGACAACCTAAACCATCTACCTGGCAGGTTATTCAGTTAGATAGGACAGCTGTGAAAGTAATCGGGGAAATGGAGGATGTTCTGATTCATTTATCTGCAAATGAAAAGGTATGTTAGTTCATCGATATTGTAGTAGCATACATACCTGATTCTTATGGACTTGTTTTGAGTTGAGACTGGTCAACAAGGATAAATGGATACTTCGCAATAGATTGGTCACATTTGTGGCTGCCTCATAAGGGAAGTCCCAATCAAATAAAAGTATTAAGAGAGCCCCACATGAAGCACAATGTTACTCAGCTGGAGGGAAAGAATGAACCAGTGAATTTTGTGTTGGGAAATTAATTCATTGAACTAGAACTGGGAAAATACCAAGTGGAAGAAGGAAGCAGTACACTAGACACCCATCCCGATCTCCTTCGATTTTCATGGGCTGATGAAATTGACTGTAAAATAGTAACTTTAGTTTCAGATGTAGTTTTTTATTCAAGTGCATTGGAAGGATCAGGAGCTGGTTGTGTCCTTATTGATCCAAAGAAAAATAAACACTTTCTTTCTTGTAGATTAGAGTTCGAGTGTACAAATAATACAGTTGAGTATCAAGCACTAGATTAGGGACTAAGAAAATCGATTGAACTAAAAGTAAAAAATCTGAAAGTGTATGGGGATTATAAAATAGTTGTAAATCAAATTCGGAATAAGATACATTGCATTTCACCTCATTTAAAATATTACCAGAATGAAGTGCAGGATTTGCTGACAAATTCCTAGACTAAAGAATGTAGCAGCTGACTTATTAGCTACCTCAGCTGCAAGGCTTGTACCTTCAAATAACATATGTTCTATTGAATTACTTTTCAGGCCGTTGGTTCCAGACATGATCACCAATCTAGGAGTTTTTGATGATGCTCAACAACTTTTGGAATGTTTGATGAATGATGAGACCTTCAAAGGGGAAATTATCGTTGACGAAGAACACTAAGCTTAATTAAAATTTGACAACTTTATTTCTAAAGGATTCAAGAATTTAGAGCAAATTTTTGATCTAGACAACAAATTTAGAAGGCCAGCAAATGTCAAGACTCATAGCTCATCCTTACAATTCGAGCTGATAAATTTGGGAATTGAAGCTGAACCCAGATATGTAAATTTGGGAAAGTGTGGCTCTCTGGGTGAAATAAATAAGTTCATTAGTTTGTTCAAACAGTACAAATATGTGTTTTCCTAGACATATGAAGAGATTAAAACATATGACACAAATATTATACAACATGTCATCCCTATTAGATCTAGCGTCAAGCCTTATCAATAGCCTTTGATGAAGATGCATCCAAAACTGGAACCTTTAATTTAGAGTGAAGTGAAAAATTTATTGGATGCTAAAACTATATTCAAAGTCAGACATTCAGAATGGGTTTCAAATTCGGTACTAGTAAGGAATAAATCCGAAGAAATCAGGCTATGTGTGGATTTTAGAAACCTAAATCGTGCTTTGGATAAAGATAAGTATCCAGTCCCACCCATGGAATAGATATTGCAGATGGTTTCGGGTTCTGAGTTTTTTTCATTTTTAGATGGATTCTCTTTCTATAATCAAGTATTAGTAGTTGAAGATGATAGACTTAAAACTACATTTAGAACAAAGTGGGGAACTTTTGCTTACAGAAGAAAGCCCTTTGGACTCATAAATGCTGGAGCTACTTTCCAGAGGGCCATGGATATAGCTTTCTGTGATCTGATTGGTCGTATTGTTGTGGTATATCTCAATAATGTCATGATATTTTCAAAGAAGAGAGAATAACATGCATTCCATCTAAAACAAATTTTCAAGCGTTGTCGAAAATATGGTATCTCACTGAATCCTAGGAAATGTGTGTTTGCGGTTATAGAAGGAAATCTATTGGGTCACGTTGTTTCTAAAAAATGGATCCCCGTAGACCCAAAAAGGATTAAGTCCATGGAACAAATCCCTTTACCCCATAAAAAAAGGTATGCAATCATTCACGGGGACAATTAATTTTGTGCGAAGGTTTCTACCAGTTTTTGCTCAAATTGTCAAACCTTTGTAGCAAATGGTGAAACAAAGTGTAGAATTCAAATGGACTGATGTGGAGAAGAATGCATTTAGTAAGATAAAGACATCTATTTCTCATGCACCATCTCTTAAAAGTCCAAATTTCGAAAAAGATTTTATTTTGTACACTTTTGCGTCTGATGATTCATTGGTAGCGGTGCTTACACATAAGAAAGATGGGGGAGATGAGTACCCCATATCATTTATGAGAACTGGTCTATAGAGAGCCGAATTTAATTACCCATCTATCGATAAACAAGCTTATGTAATTTTCAAAGCAGTAAAACAATTTAGGCTATACATACTTAAGAATCGTACCAAGGTAATAGTTCCACACCCAGCTGGATGATCTATTTTTGTACAAAAGGAGTTAGGAGAAAGAAGAGGCAACTGGGTAACAAATTTACAAGAATATGATCTCGAATTCAAACCAATATTTATTTGTAAAGGGGAAATGATTGTGCAAACTAATGGCCAAAGGTAAATACAATGAAGAAAACAATTGGGACAATGAAGCTGAGTTACATATGATGGAGGTATGTCCTCTTTTCACATCTCCAGATGCCTGGTACCAAGACCTAGTCCATTAACTTCAAGAAAGATAATTTTCAGAGCATTGGAATTCTAAAAAACAAAGATAACTACACCTTAAATTAGATTCATATCAGATCATTGATGGAGTATGATTTAGAAAGAACTATGATGGAGTTTTCCTCAAGTGCCTAGAATAGGAAGATGCAAACAAAATCATAACAGAATTACCTGATGGGTTTGCAGGAGGTCATTTTTCGGGAGATACAATAGCCCATAAGATTCTTAGAGCCAGATATTATTGTCCTACTCTGTTTAAGGATGCTCATGCTTATGTCAGAAAATGTGATGTCTACTAGAGGTGTGGTGGGCCACAAGCTAAAGCAACAGGGCCTTTAAAACTAGTGATGATAACAGAACCATTCGAACAATGGGGGATTGATATCATTGGGGAGATAAAACCCAATTCTTCCTTGCAGCACAAATACATTTTGACAGCAATTGACTACTTCACCAGATGGGTCGAGGCCATTCCGTTATGTAAAGTGAATGAAGATGCAATCATGGATTTCTTACAAGATCACATAATGACCAAGTTTGGGGTTCCAATTTCCCTAGTTTTTTATAATGCTACTTATTTTTCTTCTATTAGATTAACTACATTTACTCATGAAAGATGAATAAAGTTGCATTATTCTGCAAACTATTACCCACAAGGAAATGATTTGGCAGAATCTACAAACAAGAATCTGATTAGGATCTTAAAGAAAACTATGATAGAAAACCAAAGAAGTTGGCATTTAGCATTACCGAATGCTCTTTGCGCTGATAGGGTCACACCCAAGAATTCCTTAGGTGTGTCACAATACACACTTGTTTATGGAAAAGAAGTTATTCTTCCTCCCAACATTATGTTACCTTCTTCCATAATAGCTTAGGAGTCTAGAGGTACCAATAAAAAAATCCTACAGATCCAAATCTATAATCTTTTGAAGGTGGAAGAGTCTACGTCCGAAGTCAAAGAATGATTTAAGCATCAACAGGAGGTAGTCAAATGATGGTTTGACAAACATAAAGCTGGAAACAAAGAATTTGAGGTACAAAATTTGGTTCTTAAGTGGGATCACCCACATGATGAAAAGGGAAAGAACATGAAGTTTCAACGGTTATGGGTAGGCCCTTTTTAGATTGCAGCAAAGCTTGGCCCCTCAACTTACAAGTTGCAAGATTTACAGGGGTGGGAAGAGAATTCACTAGTTAATGGTTTAGTTCTCAAACCTTATTTTTCTTGATTTTTATTTTTTATCTTGCACATAAATAAACTGACTGGTTTGTTTCATTTTGATTTATCTTATTTTATTTGTTTGATTGATTTTAATAAAGAAGCAAACTTTTGGTTCCATGGAGTTCATCAGAATTCTCGATTAACTAAAATCCTTGATTATAAGACTGCGTACTATTGATTTATTTGAAAGAACTTCTTCTAGTTTAGCGGTTTTACTAAATGGCTATGAACACATTGAAGTCCTACTTAATCCTTGTGAAATAACTCAGGATCAAAAGGTCTGGAATACTATTTCGAGGCTTCATCCATCTCACATTTAAAAATGTCTTAGGGGGTGACAGTAAAAGACCCATGGAAAGGAAGCAAGGTAAACAACATATTATATTTAAATGATCCCATGTCAAGAATTGAAAGCCAAAAGAAAAATAAGAGTCAAAAAAATCCTAAGAAAGTAATATGTATCAAAACAAAGTACTGAACCATATGAGTACAAGATTTCCAAAGTTCTTCTCCATCCATGAGATGAAAAAATCAATACATCTCTCACACAAAAGGACACTATAGATAGAGGAGCCTGAATAAAAAATTCAGAAAGAAAGGCATGCAAGAGGACTCAGAAAGGACAAAAAGTCCAAAAACACAAAAGTGCAAAACGACATGGGAATGAGGAACAAACGAATATCTCTGTTTACCATATGTTATAGTCCTGTGGTGTCCAAGCTGGGAGCTACCTGAAGGCATAGGTAAAAAATGAAACTCATATTCCTAGCCTCAAAAGAGTTATCTAGACTTTGAAATCTTGGTTTCCATTTTTCCTAAATTGAACTATCATCAATGATTAAAAGTACATACATTTTCCATTTGGGCAATCTAAACATTTAGAAGAATTCAACATGTTAGTATTTATTGTCAAAACAGTCTATTGCTCAAAGAAGAAGTTGTCCAAGAGATCTGTGTTCACCAGGTAGTCGCCAATTGTTGTAGCTGCAACATTTTTTTCCCAAATTTTAAAATTTTGGACCCTCCTTCTTTTTTGATTTTATATTTCCTAGGATTGTTTAGTTTCCCAAAATTTGTCATTCCTCTGCTATAAAATTTGATTTTTTTTGAAGACTGCAGAGTTTGTTTATTTTCAGAGCTTAATGTTTGCTTTCCTGATGATTTTGTTTTATCACTATTGGGATTTTATTGAAGTTTGAGTTGGGGCTTTAGTTTTCTATGTCACCGTCGTTTCGGAGGGAAAATGGAGAATGTTCTGATGGATAGTTATTTTTCTTGCCGATTCCGTGGTTTTATTGCTCAAACCTTTTGATTTTTCGATGACTATGTTTTATTTTCATTATCGGAATGTTTTTTGACTAAGGATCAGAGGGCTTGTCCTCTACATTGCCAACACTACAGAGGCATTCAATTTTAAGTTTTTGACCTTTTAGTACTTAGTGGTTTCGATCTCCGATTCTTAACTATCGAAAATTTTTAGTGTTTGGGAGTGCCGACACTGCAGAAAGGTTGAAGTTTAAATTGCTGACGCATAAACCTTAGAGCTTCCAATCGCCGATGTTTATTTGATCGCGGAAGCCGTAGTCAATTTGTCTCCTGCCATTGCGGTTGCGTAGTGAACTATCTACCCAATGCTTAGCATCTGGTGCTTCCGACTGTCGGTAGGGTTTTCCTGCTGATTTTGTGTGCTTTTACTTTATTTTATGGGGTGGTAGAGTTTTCTCGTGGGTTTTGGTTGAGTCAAGGTTTTTCTAAGATGAAGAGTGCAATTTAGGGTTTTGTGTTTTGAGGATTAGTGGTTACATTGTTATGGTTCATGCTTTCATTAGAGGATTTCAAGTTAGTCCAGATGTGGCCTGGATTAAGATGAAGAGTTTGTTCTATTCGGATTGTGATTTTAGTTTTAGACATGAACTTGCAGTAATTCTTTGCCTTGTCATTGTTTCTTTTCATGCATTAATATTGTGTATAGTTCATTTTACAGAATGCACATACTGATACATTTTTGTGTTACTTTGTTGAAAGCTAAATGGTCTAAAAAACCTTCTATGTTCATGACAGGGTAATTGCTGCAAAGAAGATATGTCTAAAAGACAAAACAGAAGGGAGGAATCAAGGAAAGAAGAAGCTAAATAATAAAGAAGTAGAGATAAAAAAAAGAAGGAGAAAGTGAATGTCTAATATCAACAAGGTCTAAAAGGGACCAATGTATTCGATAGTAGCAGAGACCCAGGCTTGGGAAAAGTTCACCAGCAACCAAGCTGGTCCCTCTTTATAAAAGTGCTATTAAATTTTAATTTAATGTAACGTACTGTATACATTATGAGCACTCACTAAAAGACAAAATTTTGGGATTGAATATTTGGGGGAGCCCAAAGGTCACCGAGGGGAAACCCAAAGGTTTTGCTTGTGGTATAAGTATAGGAGAGTTTAGATGTAGAAAGGACTTTTTCCCAGATAGATTTGTGAGAATATGTTGTAAGAGGAACTATTTCCTTTTGCAATAAAGAATTACAAGTTTCCTATTGGAAAAAAGCTTGGCGGAATGTTTCAAATGCTGTGCTATGGATCAGTTGAATGTGAGCTATTTCATTTTCAGATTATGTCCATTAACTATGAGATCATTCTAACTCTTTGAACCTATGTTCATGTTATGAATGCACTCTAGTTTATTCTGTGAAATTTCCACCGTGAGTAATGAAGGCTTTTCAAAAACAATAAGCTATCTTGGTGTTCATTCTTCTATTAATGTTCTTGTGTTCTAAAATAAGTAATAGCTATCTATGATTTTTCTTAATGCATGCACAAAAATACATTACTCATTGATAACTGATAATTTTTCTCTCTGAGGATAGATTAGTTAGTTAATTTTATTTTCTTGTTGTGTGTGATTTGGATGCGAGAGAGTTAAGACGAGAGGTAAGAACCTGCGCATCACATTGTGACCGCTCCTCATTATATCTATCAATCTGCATTCTTAGATAGGAACTTGCACATCATACTTAAACACAAAAAAAACCTAAAAATATACACCATTGACCGGGCCGTAACTGGTAAAACCTTTTATTTTTGTTACTTGACCTACGGTAGCCGGACGGATTCCCCATACCAAACAATAACGGGCTAGTTGGGAACGTTTATTGGGGAGAATCCCTAACTGTTGTTACCTCTAATTTTCCAGGCATCAACAATGTGCAAAGACAATATGGAAGAAATAGAGTCTTTATTCAGAAGTTTCAGGGAAACTTACAACCATTCCAGAGACAAGCTTCTCTGTTGAAAAAGAAAATGAGCTCTCTTCCAACTTGCCTCCATATCCTATACCCATCCCCTCTATTTATACTTGTTAATAAGGAGTAGTTATGAGGCCTAGAATAGTTAGGGGATTTAGGAAATTTATGATCTTGAACCCAACTTCCCCAAGACTAATAATGTTTTATTTTTTATTTTGTCTTAAGGGACTCGTGGGTGCAGATATATGGGAATCATGAGTGATTCGTTAATTATATGAAGGAAAATCGTGAGTGAAACATTTTATAGTTGATTCATGATTCCTTTACTCATGCCTCACAATACCACTACAATGCGCATCCTTGCCTCCTAATACTTGTATGTTTAACTGTAAAGATATGTAATTGCATATTATATTCTATTTTGTAACATGTGAGTAGCATGTGAATTTATGTAAGAAGAGTCATGAGTACAAGAATTTTTTTTTATAAAAATGGGAAAGGATGAAGGAAGGAGTATGCATTAAGGCTTCACTTCATCTATAGTGTTTTAGTCTACTTCAATCCACATTGTCCTTTAATGTACTGGAAAATTTAGTGTTGGTACTTGGACAGAGAAGTACCGTTTCATATTATAACTATCCCTGCACGTTCACATATATTCGATCCATCATATCCTCGGGACTTCTCTTCTGTAGAAGTGACATCACATTCCACATCTCATTTTTTGTCATTGTTTCATACCTCAACAAACTTCAAGACCTACGATGATTCCTTCTCATATTGTTTTCTCCACATGACTAGTAATACACATAAATTTGAATCTCTCCTCTAAAATTCCTATGGCAAATACCTAATGCCATAAATTTTTTGATAGTCTCCCCATTCATGTCTCTCAAAATATCCACTACAATTTGCATCCTTGCCTCCTAATACCTATAGATTTAACTGTTAAAGAAATGTAACTACAGATTATATTCTATTTTGTATTATTATTGTTATTACCCCTTTCGGAGATGTAGTTCCTTCGGTTCGGGATGTCATTTATTTAATTGGCCAGTGGTACCCACTAAAGTATTATTAAAAATTATTTTTGAGTCTTCCAAGGAAACTCGGACCTGGTGGCAACGATAAGTTGGCCAAGATGGGTTATTAGGCCTCTCGGTTAGTTTGTATGAGTAGGAGAAGTGCCTCCCTCATTTGGACATGCATAACACTCAAGCAATTGCGCTAGAGAGAGAAGAGACAATCCATCTAGAGGAGAGAAAGTAGTATAGTCTTGTTATTGGATCTTACAATGTTCTTGGGTGAATTCTATATAAAGGAAGTTTTGCTGAGTTTTTCCGTACGAGTGTTTTCAATGATAAATATTTGTGTTCTCTTTTGTTCTATTGTGCTTTTTATTATTTCATAGATCCTTTTGATTTGGTATAACAACTCTTAAAATATTAACATGGTATTAATGCTAACCTAAAAGAAAAAATTGTGCAAGAACTCATCCGACAATCTAAAAATATAGGGTTTACTATTCTGGATACCGCCCTCCACATATCAGCTGAAAACAAAGGTCCACTCAAATCACCCTAAGAGGTCACATCTTTCTATCGAAGAATTTTTCATTTTTTTACGTAACAATGTTTCCTTGAGAAACTAGGGCATCATATTTTTTAATATTCTATCCTTGGATTCAAGAAAAGCAAGATACAATCTAGCTCACCTTAGGGAGGTGCAGATATTTTCCTCCTCTCATATCCATAGGTGATCATAGCTAGAAAATTAGGTTTTCCTAGCCAAACCCTAGGTCATCGTGAGGCTGGTTCTAGAAAAGGTCCTCAAAATGTTAAGTACTATCTCCTATATTTCCATTTGAGGTTCTCTTTCTTTAAAGATTAAAAAAAGTACCAAGATTGATGAAAATATTGAGAGAGCAGAGAACTTCAGAGAAGGGAAGTAGAGAATCATGTTCATCCTTGAATAACATGACCTAAATGGTTTTATTAAGGAAGATGTGAAGGAAATATGAGGAGAAGAGGAAAAGGATGAACACAAAAAGGATATGATCAAAATGTAAAGGATCATAGCTAACTCTATCAAGGATTAGTTGATATCCCAGGTATCCTCAAAGAACACTCCTAAATAAATGTTGATGCACTAACTAATATGTTTGAAGTTAAGAACATCAACAGAAGAATGACATTGAGAAACAAACTGAAGGGTGTGAAGATACAGAATACATAAACCATACAACCATATTTATCTAGAGTATCTCATATCAAATAACAATTGGAAGCAATTGGTGAGATGGTTGAAGAATAAGAAGTGGTGATGAAGACTCTGAATGGTCTTGATAGAGAATGTGATTCCTTCATTAAAGGAATATGTGCTAGAAGAAATCTATCCAAATTTAGAAAAATATGGGAATAATGTGTACAACAAGAAGGAAGGATAATAAACAGAGAAGAGAAGATAAATGACAATGAAGATCAGGCTCTAGCTACACACACCAAGAATGGTAGATTCAAAAGGAAGAGTCAAGGTACATACTCCTTAAGATCACCTAACTTCAAGAAGAAATCCAGAAGGGATTAAACATTTTTTGAATGTTACTAATGTCATAAGATGGGACACATTGCTAGATATTGTCCTCGTAACAAATATCATTCCAATAAGAAGAGACAGAAGTACCATTCCCATGGAATAGGAGAGAATGAATGAGAGGATGAAAGGATCATAGAGAATTAAGACTCTAGTGAAGAGTATGTCCTAATTTCATCTCTCATAGGAGAAATAACTCATGGAAGTGACACTTGGCTTATAGACAATGGTGCTTCCAAACATATGATGTGACATAAGAATTCAATCTCTTGTCTTTCCCAAAAATACTATTCTCACAAGCCTTTACAACTTGGAGATGACTATCAACACCCCATCAAAGGTATGGGAGAAGCATCTTACAAATTAAGAACTAGAATTATCATGAAGATGAAATAATTATTATATGTTCCAGGTTTAAAGAAGAATCTTGTTTCCATATCAGCTCTAGATAAGAAAGGATTTAGAGCTTCTTTGGTAGATGGTGAAATCCTTATGTGGAGAAAAGGAAAAACAATAAATGATGCAACTGGAATTAGTGTCAAAGAAGGAAGACTCTACAAATTGGAAGGACACACATATTTGACTCTTACAACTAGCACTACCAATCCATGTGAACTATGACATAGAATACTTGCTCATGTAAACTACAAAGAATTACCAATTCGAAGAAAGGTAGTCACAGGTCTATCAGAGATCTAGATCGACCATGAAGGAGTATGTAAAGGATGTGCTCAAGGAAAGAACACCAAGAATATATTTCCAAATATTAATATCAAAGGAAAGGGGATCTTGTACATTATACACTCAGATGTGTGCAAACTGATGTCAGCCACTTGCTTAAGTGGGTATGTATATTATGTATCCTTTATTGATGATTACTCTCATAAGAGTTGGATATACTTCTGAAAAAGAAAAGATGAAGTATTTGGAAAATTAAATAAATTTAAGGTTCTTGTAAAGAATTTATCTGAAAAGAATATCAATATATTAAGATAAGATAATGGAGGATAATTCACCTCAAATGAATTCAAGGACTTCTATAGATAAGTTGGGATTAATAGGGATCTTACCACACCCTATAATCCACAACAAAATGGAGTAGTTGAAAGAAAGAATAGATTGATCATGGAAGTAGTCAGAGCAATGATCCATGATCAAGATCTCTATATGCATCGATGGGAAGAAGCAACAAGAACTATAGTCTATGTGTAGAATAGAATTTTGCACATTTCTCTTGGAAACAAAACCCAAGAAGAAATGTTCACTAGTGAAAATGCTGAAGTAAGACACCAAAAGATAATTGGTTGTCTTGTATACCGACATATTCCAAAAGAGAAAAGATAAAAGTTGGGCCCTTTAGGAAAGAAGGGAAAATTTGTTGCATACAATGAACAATCAAAATATTATATAACTTATATTCTACGATTCCACTAGATCAATATTAGTAGAGATGTTACTTTTGATAAAGACACAGCCTTCACCAAATCCAGAAATATCCTTGGAGATGAGGATCATGAAGAAGAGAAGGAGGCTCCTAGAACAACATAAGTTATTAGACCACTAATTACATTGAAGAAGCTCATATACAATAAGACCATGACCTTGTAGAACCTCAAGGACTTATTGAGACACCCCAAAAGATGATATTAACAAAAAGAATACAAACTTGGGCTTGTGATGTAATTAAGGAAGAAGAAATATATGGTGCATCAAAAGGAATCAAAAGACAAATAATCCATTCAAAGTATTTGACACTAATGAGAAATCTTGTTGATGATGAACTCACATGTTTTGAAGAAACCTTGAAGAAGAAGGATTGGATGCAGTCCATGATCGAAGAATACCAATCAATAATAAAGAATGATGTTTGGGATGTGGTGCCAAGACCAAAGGACAAATCACTAGTTTATTCAAAATGGATTTTCAAAACAAAGCATTCAGTAGATGGAAGTATTGAAAAATTTAAATCAAGATTTATTGCGAGAGGTTTTTCACAGAAGGAAGGAATTGGTTATGAAGAAACTTTTGCACCAGTAGCAACACATACTTCTATCAGAATTGTCCTTTCCTTGGAAGCCAAGATGAAATGGAAGCTACATCAAACGGATTTTAAAATAGATTTCCTAAATGGAGTCATAGAAGAAGAAGTATATGTTGAACAACCACTTGGATTTGAAACACATGACAGGGAAGCATATGTATGTAGACTAAAGAAATCTCTATATGGGTTAAAACAAACACTTAGAGCATGGTATGGAAGGATTGATGGATTCCTAATGAATTTGGGTTTTACCAAGGGTAAAGTTGATTCCAAACTTTATTATAAGGTTGAAGATGACAGAATTATGATATTAATACTATGTGTATATGATTTATTCTTAACGGGAAACGAGATGCTCATCAGTGAATGTAAGAAGAAACTTGCAATAAAATTTGAGATGAAAAACCTTGGAAAAATGCACTACTTCCTAGGTCTTGAAGTATGGCAATTTCATGATGATATTTTTTTGAACCAAGGAAAGTACGCAGTAGATATTTTGGATGTTATATTTCAAAGAAATTTACACCCCGATGGTGACAAACTTGAATCTATTGAATGATGATTCTTCAAAAAGAGTATATGTCACATTATAAAAACATATTATTTGGTCACTAATGTATTTGAGAAATACAAGACTAGATATATTTTTTGTTCTGAACACATTGAGTCAGTATATGCTGGGGCCCAGACATGTTCATCTAGTTGCAGCAAAACACGTGATGAGGTACCTACAACAAACATTGTATTCAATTGAACTACAACGAAATATTTTGTCTCACTCAAATCAAAGTAATATATGTGTGAGTAATGTTTCAAATTTATATGTTGACTTTTATATATATGAGTGGAAACATAGGGGATCACAACATATCCATGGGTTGTTGTGGTTAGAAGGTGCACTTGACACGAAAAAGTTGGATTGGAATAATGAAGAGAAACTTAATGCTGGAAAAATATACTTTGATAACTATGTGATAGCATGGAATCCTCATGATACCCACCACAAGAATATATATATTCATCAACCTCTGCATGAATATTATTTATAATTAGATATCACAAAAATATTCAATGAAAACCCCATTTAGGAGTATGAACAATTGGCAAATCAAGTTCAAAGATGTACAAGATACAGTACCACTTCTTGCTTACAGAAGAAAGGTTCTACCTGCATATGTCGCTACAATGTAGTATGAGAGATTCAATATCATTCAAAGTTATTTATTGATGATAAAGGACAAAATAAATATGAATCTGCATGCAATGATGATAGGTTAAATTTCCACAATGTACCAATTCTTTCAATGTGGCATGCTAATGTGGATTTCCACCTAGTTATTTCACGCCATGTAGTTCTGAAATAAATTGCAAAATATGCTTTAAAAGCATAAAAAAATATCAGGAAGTTATGAAGATATGTTAATAAGAATCTCCAACGTTGTTGATGTTGAAGACCCTTCCATATGTGTTATAAGAAATTACTTGCAGAAACAATTGTGGATAGAGAAATAGGAGCATAAGAAACATGGCATATGTTGCTAAAGATCCCACTTGTTTTTTGCAGTTGTAACTTTGTTTTAGTAAACATTGGAATAAAACTATACAAAAAAGTTTCTTCCAATTTTGATCCTGACCAATTCTCTACAAACTATAGATTCATCCAATAATACCAAATATGACCTAATTTTCTTGAATAACTGGCCCCTCATTGACACTTCAAAACATTTATTATTGTGATGGATCTAGACCACCACAATTGTCGATGTACATTACAGTTTGTTTTGATTATTACATTGGTACACCATGGGATGTGGCAGCACCAAAAATTGTACCAATAACAATACCTCTTTCTAGAGGAAATTAAAAGCAAATCCAGTTGTGTATGGCTTGGGCTCTCACCATACACAAATCACGGGGTTTAACTTTAGAAAAAGTAACAATTGATATTGGTAATACAAAGAGACAAGGTTTGGCATTCAGAAGGATTTTAAGAGTCAAATCCATAGATGGTTTAAGCATATCACCACCATTTACATTTGAAAGGTACTCAAAGATGAGTCAAAGTGCATATGCTACAATTAGGAAAAATGAAGAATAACATTTTCTATCCATCTCATTATAACCATTTTAGTTATGATACAAACAAGTTAGATGGTGTGCTTTACTCTATTACAATAATGTATTTCTATGTTTCCATTGTATTACAATTTAATGGTATTTGATTGTATTTATAATGTGATGAACATTTATGGATTGCAACATAACAATAGAAATGAAACATGAACTAAGGTAGTGTTTATTGATAAAAGGTTAGTTCTTTTAGTATTCCCTCTTTTTTTTTATTCCAATAAAAGTTATTTATATTTTCTTATATTTCACAAGCAATAGTTGAATACAATGAATACAAGTTTAATTTCTAATCCTCTTTTTTTCTTTACAGGATATACAATGATTATTTACTCCACGCATTCCATTCCAGAATAGATGGTCTCCTCTATTGACATATATTTAATATTTATGAGTATTTACTCATGATTAAACATATTTGCTACATTGAGCTTATATTGCAAAACTATTTAACTCCCACATTTTATATTTTAGTGGATTGATTGATAATTTCTCCATTATCACAACGGTTTGTTATGTTTTCAAGGAATATACAGTACAAGCTCTCGAATATTCATAGCATTCACAGTAAAACTTGTTCGCATTTCAATGTGTATGGAGCATTATTTATAATTGTTTCAATTGTAAGGGAAATTATTTATTTATACCAATGGTTTTATTTTACTAGTTTAATAAAAAATCAATCCATTATTGCAATGTCTTCCTATGTATTCAAATACTATAAAGTTTAATCCTTGAACTATTACTAGCATTCATCTTAAAAAAATAATCATATTTCTTTGGGTATGTAGCATTATAACAATTACGATTGTATGAGAAATTTAAATATGTATATTCTTTTATAATACAATATTATTCATATAATTAATATTTTGGAGATATGTATATCTGGGGTTACTGAGCATAACCATATTAATAAGATTAATATGTTAGGAATACCCAATATATTTTACAAATTCTTTTAGAAAAAAAACATTATCAATATCTCAAATATGTACTTATGAGTTATTCCAAATATATATTAATATATGGTTGTTGCTAGTTTATACCTTCACAACGGTTTGTGTGGAATTTTATACTTTAGGGGAAATCATTTTATACCTCCTCGTTCGCGTAGGTTGGAAGGATCAGGAGGATTTAGGATTCACTGAGTCAATATCTAGGATATGGATGGTACTTTAGCCATCAGAGGAGTCTCTCTTAACAACATTTTAGCTGTAGAAAAATATATTTCGTGTTGTTCTTTGATATCTAGGATATAAATGGTATTTTAGCTATTAGAGTTACCGGTAGAAAAATATATTTCATGTTGCTCTCTGATATCTAGGACAAGGATGGTATTTTAGCCATTAGAGGAGTCTCTCTTAACAGCATTTTACCTACAAAAAAATATATTTCGTGTTGCCCTTTAAAGGGATAAAAAAAAAAAACTAATTTCGCAGAGTTATTTCAAAAATAGAAATACAAATTTCCCGCATTTATTTCAAAAATTGGCTTCTTTCGTAATAATAAAATTGTGATACCAACAACTCTAAGTAGCAAAATTTAGTAATGAAATAAATATTCATTCCATGCTGTCAATATTGAAAATAGTTCCAATGAGAATTTAATTTATATGTAGATTTTTCATCAATCCACTTTGAATTGGATATGACGTGGATCTATGTAGTTCACGGTTATCTAGAGGTCTGGAAAACTTGTAAAGCTCTCATGGTATAAAGAAGAAAATGAAGATTTATCAGAGAAGCCTCTATTGGTAGCGTGAAAATGCTGTGAACTTAATTTACAATATTAAATATTAATTTTTTATTTGCAACATATTTTTAAGTATAATTTTGATTACTCAAAATTTTTGATATGTAGAACATTAAATATTTTTTTATTCATAACGGATAATATTAAATATTTTTTTTGTTCATAACCGATTTTAATTTTTTTTTATTCCTAACTGAATTTGAGTATAGTTTTGATTAGTAAAAGAACCAATATGTAAATACCTAACATAAATTTACATAAATTTTACTGATTTTGATATTTACAACATTAAATATTATTTTTTATTTATAACTGATTTTGAGTATATTTTTTATTAATAAAAGAATTGATATGTAAATATTTAATATAAGTTTCAATGGTAAGTAGTTTGACATCATGATATTAGAGGTAATAGTTTGACATCACTATATTAGATGTAACCAGAGTCATCATTTTGTGCCAACCAATCTCATCACTTCACTCTATTCTTCTTGGTTGAAATAAAATATTATTTAAATCATTTATTTAAATTATTTAACTATATTATATAAGATTCATTAGTGGATTAATTTGTTTTAATTGGAAAATAAAATTATAGTTACAATTTATTTATGATATGAGTTTGATTGTGCAACCTAGGAGCCTCTATTTTCATTTTAAAATTTAAAAAATGGGTGAATTTTGTTAAATTTTTTTTCTTCCCTATAATTTTTTATAGGGATTCGAATTTGTGATGTTACATTTACAGCTTTAGTAAATGTAAACTAATTTAGTTAATAAGTGGACAAAAAATCAACTTTTTCGCTAGTCTTCATTTCCTATGAATTTGAGTATAGTCTTAAGAATTCTTATTTTTTCAAAAATTATTATTTGTTATTAAAATGGACCAAAGCATTGACCTAAAAGTTCTATGGTAAAGTTCACATCAGTTAACTTATTCCCATAAAAGTGAAATTATTGGAAAAATGGGTTTATTCACTTAAAACAAGTCCACTATACATTAATTACCATTTTATATTTAAATTATTTTCAAGAAAACACTTAGGAGAGTAAAATAGAATAATAAATGTATTATCTTTCAACTATCCTGAAAAAAAAGTGAGAAACCCATGGCAGTCTTAACATTCGTCTCGTATGCCCAAAGCGTAGGGTATAACATGATGTGCCAATTCGACATACTTCCACTTATCATTTGCTTGAGAATGGTAAATTAAATTATTTAAATTATTTTCAAGAAAACGCTTAGAAGAGTAAAATAAAATAACTAATGTATTATCTTTCAACTATCCTGAAAAAAAGTGAGAAACCCATGGCAGTCTTAACATTCATCTCGTATGCCCAAAGCGTAGGGTATAACATGATGTGAAAATTCGACATACTTCCATTTATCATTCGCTTGAGAATGGTTTACAAGGTCTTATTGACTGCTTCTACTTTTCCATTGGCTTTTCGGTAGAAGGAAGACGAGTGGTCTTGCCTAAAACCTAACATGTGGCCATTTCGATCATCATCTTGTTTTGAAAATGACTACCATGGTTAGTGTCAATCAATAATATGATTGAAAATAAAGTATGTCATCATCTCACCATCAGATTTAAAGGTAGGCATTACCTCTTTCCACTTCGTAAAGTAGTCACCAACGACAATGATATAATTGTGCCCCCAACAGACATTGGGTTGCATGTCATGAAATCAACCCCCCACTTGCTGAAGGGCCCTACCGTGATGATGGGAAAAAGAGTAGGGTGTGACTGCATTTTTCTGGTGCAAAGCTGGCACATATGACAATGTTTCACTTCTTCTATACAATCTTTGAAGATTGTGGGCCATAAATAACTGGCACACAAGATCTTATGGGTCGTTACAAACCCAGATAAATGACCCTCACATGTTTCGTTGTGAAAATTATTTAGGACAAGCTTAGCCTCCTCATGGGAGAGGCATCAACATGATATAGAATCTACCCCTTGTCTATAAAGAGTATCATTGATTCTGAGGTAGTTTTTGACATTCAATCTTAGCTTGGATCGATCTTCCTGTGAGAAGGTTATTGGACACTTCAAAGTCTGGAGACACACTAAGATATTTCCGTACCAAGGATCAAAAGTTGAAATTAAGAAAATGTGCTCATCCAGAAATGGCTCATCTTCTATCGGTACACTTTCATTGCTTAGGAACTCTCAGATAAGCTCCGCGAATGCTAGGGACTTGTTATGCTTGGAAGACTAAAAATCGAGGTCAAACTCTTAGAGAACAAAAATCCACTTATTGAATTTTCCCCCAATTATTCGTCCAGATAAAACATACTTGAAAGGATTTACGTTCGTAATAATAGTAGTTTTCTTCAGTAAGATGTAGTGTCAGTAAGATGTAGTGTCTCAACCTTCAGACGACATAGACTGCTGCCAAAGTCATATTCTTGACATGTGAATATCTAAGTTCAATTCCAACCAAAACACAACTGAGATAGTATATAGCGTGTTCTTGAGGCTCATCATCTTCCTAAACTAGCACTACACCAATCGTCCACTCTTATGCAGCAAGATACAATATAATGTCCTTCATATAATCAGGTGGTCACAAAAAAGGATCTGATAGTAGTGCTTTGTTTAATGCCTCGAAGGATTGTTGTGTTGATTCATCACATACAAATTCGGTGTCTTTCCTAAATAACTGCATGAAGCCTTTCACTACAACAAATTTGACTTTTAGGAGCGTCTTTTGCTTTGGAGATGGTCTTTACAAAATCGCATCTAATAACACCTACTCTAAATTTATTTACTTTTAGGGGCATTTCAGGAAGAGATCAAAACCACCCCTAAAAGTGAATTTTGGGGGTAAAACATACTGGAAAGGATTTACGTCCACAATAATAGTAGTTTTCCTTAGTAAGATGTAGTGTCTCAACCTCCGGACGACATAGACCACCGTCAAAGATAGATTCCTGACATGTGAATATCTAAGTTCAAGTCCAACCAAAACCCAACTGAGATAGTATATAACGTGTTCTTGAGACTCGTCATCTTCCTAAACTAGCACCGCACCAATCGTGCACTCTTATGTAGCAAGATTCAATATAAGGTCCTTCATGTAATGAGGTGGGCATAAAAAAGGATCAGATAGCATTCTTTTGTTTAATGCCTCGAAGGATTGTTGTTGGCAGGGGTTTTGGGTAAGTGAGTTGTGCAATCTCACACGACAACACGCAAGGCTAGATCAGCGCGATGGGCAAAAGGATAACCGTATTTGAATACTTAATGTATTAATTGACCACGTTTTGTGGACATAGGTCATTAGTGGTTAAAATTTAGTTAGAAGTGGAACTTTGATGTAAAGGCGAAGCCTATATATAGAGCTAGTTTTACAATTGTAAGGACACAATGATGGGGAGAAGAATCATGATCATGATCAGTGTGAGACAAGTCCAATCTATTGAGATCTTTCTATGGTCTTGATGAGTCTTTTGTTTTGAACAATCTACGATCTGTCTGTGTCAGATACTGAATTTTTGGATGTAATCGGTCTCCTACTGTGGAGAAGAATGATCTATTTTGGATCTATTGTGCATAATTAATATGACATGATGATCGTTCCCTAAATGTTTTCTTCTATTTTCCTATTTCCTCTATTGTGATGTCAATGAGAAGTGTATTGAATGTGTTTATGATTTACTGATATTGCTGCCATAAATTGATGATGCAATCTATCCCAATTCTATCATAATTCTGATGAATGATGATTAAATTTGCTTTATGAATGATACCGCCTTGATAATACTATTGCGATAAGTGAACAATAGATCCGTAGTTTTGAAGATGAATTGTGATATATGTCTTAGTTCTATCAAGTGACTTAGAGTTATCTGATGGTTATGTTCTCAAAGTCGCGGATGCCATATCTTCTTTTCTTACTTCTGGAAAATTGGTTCCAACACCTCTACCTTGAACATCTCGGGTGAGACTTTGTCTGCTCTACAGATGTTGCTCAGGAAGGTAAAACCTATCTGGGTTGGTGCTAAGGGAGATCACGTTGGTTGGTGGGTTTTTTCCAACAAATGGTTCCATTGTCGGGACCTGGTTGCGATTGAAAGAGGATATGTTTTGACATTCGAATTGATAGGAGATCGAGGAGTGCTTTGGTCTAAAACTGCGAGAGTTTACTGAAACAAAAAAAATCAGAATCTAAAGCTGTCGATGAGAGAATGGTTGGACAGATATATTCACAACGGTCGTCACGAATGGTTCTTCTGTGAGTTTCCTATCATCTTGTATGAGTGGCTGGTGAAGTTCTCTCCTAATAAGAAAAACTTCTAAGGGGAAGAGCCGACATCTTGGACTCCAAAGCTGATCTAGGAATTACAAGAAACAAAAAACAAGGCATGGCAAGTTGTTGAGGTATGTTTGGACAGTATCCTGGAGGGCTACCTTACCGAGTTTGCGGTTGATACCAATAATTCATTTATAGAAGCAGAAAGGGAGTTCTTTAATCGACCACAAGGTATATTTTTGTTGTCTCTGCAACTATCTATTAAACAGCTTGTCTACGAAAAAGGTATTCTGAAAATAGAATGGGAGTAGTGGAACTTTGGTGTGCGGAGGATGTATACATCGTGATGAAAGGGGGGAGATGCATGGAAAGGTAAGGGGTAGATGGGCATGAGTTCTGGTGAGAGTGTGAAGGTCACTGAGGAAACAAGTGGTTGTACAAGAGTAGGAGCAAGGTTTCGAGAAAAGAGGAAGAGGATAGGAGAAGGTCCTACTGCAATCGAAGTGCGATGCCATGAGGAACAAACACATAGGACAAAGTGACCTTTAAGTGATGAAAAGGATGACTAGGCCCAGGCTACACCCATAATAATGGCAGGCTTGAACCCCCAAGAGTAATGTGTCCACACCTCCGTGCACTACTCCACCACCAGGAAGAAACATGCATTATACGTTGACTTGTTCGATGTGTCAGCAGTAGTTTAGCAGTAGAGTACTAGTTAGAGGAGGAAGGCCCAGAATGGAAGGCAACAAAATGAAGCTACCAATATTTCATGGAAATGACACCGATGACCTAGAGCAATACTGGTTCTTGTGCGAGGTGATATGGACCGCCAGACAGACTGTGGATGACGGTATCAAGAAAATCCAGTTGGCAACCACCCTCAGGGGTCGTGCGATGGATTGGTACATGAGATTCATGTTGGTTCCTCAAGGAGGTACATCGAAAACATGGGATGCGATCTGTAAGGGGTTATTTTAAGAATTCAAGAAGCTGAAGTCTAAGGCTCAATACATTATTGAGTTGAAATAAATCAAGCAGTTCCCCAATGAAACAATTTCGAAATTTGATCAACGGTTTAAGAAATTGATGGATCGAGTAAGATTCCAGATAAGAAATGTTCAACACAAGGAGTGGTTCATCGCTGTGCTTGTACCACATATCAAACAACCACTAATGCAACAAAATATTGCGAGGAAGAGCAAGGCTCTAGAAATCGCGATGAAATTAGAAGCATCGTTGGTAGGACAAATAGCGGTCGGGATGAACTGGATTCAAGCATAGTTGGCCAATCTGACTCTCTAACTGCAAGATATCAAGAAGGCTAAGGAATATCATGATAACCTTTACTGCACCCGGTGTCGTGCGGATGGACACACCAAGGATACATGTCCAATGTTCTAAAATTATTTGCTTTCAGGCGCCCCAAACCCATTGACCTATGCTGGTGTACAATGGTGACACATATGGGAATCGACATGAGTGCTGTGACTATACCTTTTGTCAATCAATAGGACATGATGATAAAAATTCTCTAGCTTATTACTTGCTCCAGGAACGAACATATGATTCATACTTTGTGAAAGGTGACGACCCCCGGGCAATAAAAGTGCAGGCACATATGGCACAACCAGTAGTGTAGGTGTAGTATACATCGTCGCCCTAGATGCATTTTATTCCTTCACAACCATAGCAACAATTTATGTCACAGCCATAGTTTGCACCTCACCGAAACTCATAACACAACCATAGTTTGTGCCATGACCACAACATAATTAGGTACCGCTCATTCAGCCTCAGCCACAATATGTTCAAGCTACGCACTATGTCCAGTAGCAACTAACCCCCCTGCAACAACAGTTGGCTGAGACTCAGTTTCAACAAGGAGGGGTCTGAGGAGGATTTCATAGAGGATTCAAGGGACGAGGAGGAGGCTTTGGTCAAGGAGGAGGAAAAGGTTGAGAATCAATCCAATGCTATACCTGTGGATTATTTGGGAACTATCAAAGGGAGTGTCCTCATGTGTAGTGTACAGTGACTATGCGGTTAGTGAGCATAATGTTGAAAATTTCCCTCAGTTGATTGCAAAGTGGCATGCTGGAAACATTCCTCAGTTACAGAATGCATAGACTCAAAACCAGCTAACGTTCCAAGTGCAGAATGAACCAACGATGCAGAATCAGATCCCGTCATAGATCCTACCACAAACTCAGAATCAGCTGATGAGCCCGTCGTTGAATCAGAACCCACCATTGAATCAAGCCTAGAACCTGAGTCAAGGATCGATGGTTGCAACAATTCAAGCCGAACCAGAAATTAAGGATGTTGACATTGGGGTTTTTACTCATGTTGCTACGATAATGGGAGAAGATGGACCGCATCAGCAAGTTCGGTTTAGTGGAAAGAAAAAGGTAGCATTTGATATTGCGATGGAGAAAGACACTTTCTTTGAGGCCAAGCATGCAATTGGGAGAAATCCAGGTAAGTTACCTATTATCGCAATATCGTCTGCTTCTAATCCATTAGTAGAGGTAAGGCCATTGTAGCAGCATGGTACTTTGAACAAGTTCTTTGAGAGTTATCTATCAGTAGCAAGGGATCCCGAATCCCTTGTCGATATTGATAAGTTGTTGTACCACCTGGATAAGACATTGAAGGAGTCTACGAAGAGCTCCCTGCAAAAGAAGAAGACATGCAAGGAGATGAGGATGAACATCCAGATCAGAGATTATCAGTTTGACTCGGTTATTCTAGATCTCGAATCAGATGTGTTATCACCTGCCTTGTAGTTTCTTGCTTGAGGTGGATCCAAAATGGATGGTAGAGGGGTTAGCAACTAAGGGGTGGAACCACAACTGCCTAGAATCCCAAATGGATGGTTGTCACACCAATCAAGGAATCCTTCACTTTAGGTTATCCTAGTCCAGGACAACAATGGGGGAGACCCAAATCTACTCTCGATAGGAGAGATCAAACCTGGACACCAAAAAAAGATCAGATGGGGCTTCAGGGTACTTAACGTGCAAGGGGAATGGGAACCCTAGCTCTAGGGTTTAGGTACTATCAACTATCTTGGGACACCTACCTATAACAGGGAAAGCACAAACAAAGTTGGGACTATCCAGTACCTAGAAATCAGACTCGGTGAAAGGTGTTTGAGCTATCAGTGAATGTTGGTAGAGGGAAAAGGCTAAGAGCCTAAGGGCAGCGCTAGCTTGGAGATCAGTGCTTTGTATGCATTGGGTAATGGATTCAGTAGTAAGGCAATGTTTCAAGAAACCCACTTGGGAAACACCTTGATCTATGAACCCAGAAAGCAATTGGTCCGAAAAAGCCAAGGTACAGGAGACCCAGCTCAGTAGATGGCTAACGCTAGGGCCTAGGAAGCCAAATCTAAAGTTTTAGGGGGTACTAAAAAGCTGATGGCTCAGTGTTGTGGATGAGAAGAGATCAAGGAGACCTGATCTATAAGCCCAAATCAAGAAAACAGTAAAAAAAATCAGATCTAGAAAGGTCCAAATCTGATGATCGGCTAGGACACTGAAAAAACTGACATTTTCAGATCTAGGAAAAACCATGAGGAATTAGGATAGAATTGAGGGTGTTCTAGGATTATTTTGACCTGATATATCATCCTATGATGTCATATTTCAGAAAAACCTTTTTCCAGAAAAGGCAAATTTTCAGCGAGGGCGCTAGGGCAGCTTCAGTCTATTTTTTAGATCCCGGTCAAAATTTTGAGATTCTTGATAGCATTGGGGTTTATTTAGATTTACCAAGACCTGATCTATCCATCTATAAAGTCATAATTTATAAAAACTCAAAACCCTAGCAGGTCAATTTTCAGTGGGGGGGTTATGCAGTTTTCTGTTGAAAAATCAGATCTAGGACAAACTATGAGGAATTTGACCAGTGTTCTAGTTGATTTAGTTAGGGGGAGGGCCGATCTATGAAAATAGATTTTTTTTGGGAAAAATATCAGATGATTCCCTGATTATTTGATTTTTTAGGTTTTTATGGTTTAGGATTTTTCAGAAAAATAATTAAATTTCAGCAAGGTACAATGGAATAAGATCAGAAAAGAAGAACTTACTTGTGGATCTTACCTAGATAAGGTTGTATAAGTCTGTAGCAGTGAAGATCCTAGATATCCCGATCAATCCTGGAAGATCCCCACGATTTCTATTGAATATGCAAGCTCCAAGCCATCAAAGCACCCCCTAGCCTGCATGACCAAACGTCAACCATATCATATTTTCAGATACAAAATAAAGAAACTGAATGCTACAAGATTGTAAAATGAATCAATCATATATCCAAATGATACTAATGAAAAACCCCTGATCCAAGACGAAGAGAAATGACCGAGTTGAGGTCCCCCTACAAAAATGCTCCAGCCAAAACACCCTCCCGTAGATAAAATAATGATAGCCATGAAAAAAAAATAGATCTCATGAGAATTTCCATGATGCTAGTAATCTAAAGACAAGCTAATCACCATTTGAGCACATCATATGCAAAGCAGATCAAGAAAATTTCCAAAGAAAAAGTCTTTCTATTATTTAGATCCAAGAGCCAAAGACCCCTTACAAATGAGAAGCTCTCTCCTTTAAATAGAAATGAGAGAACTGTAATCTTAACCGAATCCTAACCACTTTCAAAATGAGTGGCTAAGATTAAAATATCAAATGTTCTAATCAATGGTTGCGATGAGTTCAACATACAACACATGGATCAATATAACCATAATTTACCAAAGTGGACTAAACCACCCAAAATAAGGTAACCCACTCAACAAGAAATAAATGAAAGCACATGTTGGGTCCAAGGGTGTTTGAATAACTCCCTTTGGGTGTCCCCATGGCACAAGAAATAATATAACAATTTAATTCTTTGACTTTTTGTGCCTCCTTGAGGAAATCGTGAGCCTCCAAAAAGAGCTCCAAAAAACAATAAAAAATGCCCAAAAAATAGGTGTGGGCCCAAGCAGGAGTTGCAACTACTGGAGAAGGTGTGTAGGACATCACTATCATCATGATGACTAATCCCATGTCATTTCCTTGCCTCAGTAGCCTAAATCAATTTCTTCAATAGCCATTTAATCATTTTTTAATCTGCCTCGGGAAACATGAACCTGCCAAAACAGCCTCTTGGGGTGCCTGCATTGCCAAAATGAGCACACTAGGATCTATGGCATGGGGGTAATATGATACAAACAAGTGGTTACACCACTATGTTCCATCCAGCTCCCTAGGAGATCCAACTAAAACATCTCCCTACTCAGACATATCAACCTGTGAAGAAAAACTCCATCAAAAAGGCAGAATGAGCCTGATCATATCTGCAAGTGCCTGGAACTGGAAATAAATTGTCTCATTAGACTCAGAGATTCCAAATCCATATAAGGTGTTTAATCACACCCCTCATAGGTCTCTATCTGATAATCAACCATATCCAATAAACAATATAATCCTATGTAAATGATCGGACACCAATAATAACTTAGACTACCATCCATTTGCTGAAAGTGTTAAAACACTAAGACATGCTCTACAACTCATTCAAGCAACAATCACAAGAAGTAGCAATCATTTCACTGGTGGTACATCAACAAATACATATATAAGGCTTTATTTATTATTACTCTTAGAATTTTAGGACTATACTCACTTCATAACTGTAGTCATTTTGCTAGTGAAGGGTCAAGGATGAAATTGACAAGGATAAGGAAAAGGATGACTTCCTACTCAACATCATGACACTTTGGATATGGAAAGGGAATACTCACTATAACCAATGTCAGACAACCAACAACACAAGGAATGGCAGTGCCTCACAAATGGGTGAGTTTTTTAGAGAGTGCTTATTCAACTTAGGCATCATGACTACATCAAGCTTGATCCAAGTTTATTAGGATCATCATTTTATTCCATGGCCTTTTTGGCCTATATGACCCTTTAGGGACTTCACCAGTGCTTAAAAGAACAGCTAATCACAGCTTTCATCTAGGACATATTTATTTTAATAAGGTCATCAATTTTTGGATATAACATATTTTAAACCATTGCATTTTTATACCTTTTCTTATACTCTTCAAGGAGTATTTTAGCATTTCATTGCTCTTGTCAAGAAACACAGTTTTATAATTTTCATTTTCCATGGGTGCATATTTAATATTTCCAATATAAGCAGTACATGAGCTTTCAGTTTTAGCCAACAACATCTCAAGTGACTAGGGGGAGTTCTGCACAATGCCAAACGTTGGGACAACCGACCAGAATGATTTAGGCATACAATCCAACTTACCAAAGACAAGTGTTGTCACCAACTCAGAGCCGAGACACAATATAAGCAGGGAGGCTTGTCAAACAAAAGTTTTAGTGGGGAAAAAGATCCTCCATGCCATAAGTCAAGAAGTCAGTCGGGTTGAAAACTAAACTGGAAGGTAATGGATGGGTGAAGACAATGAGTGATGGATCCAACACTAGCAAGCCAAAACAATGGCGGGAATGACTACCTCTATTCTCCCTAAGGAGGATAAAACCAATGAGTATAGATCAAGAACTTCCAAGTCTAAGTAGGGACATCAATACATAGTACAATATACAACCAAGTCCATATAAATATGACCACTAGATCATGATACCAGAAGTCAATACATGTCACAAGAATCAATATAAGAGCAATAATAACCATAACACAATATAAAATGTTGAGTCATAACCATACAATATAATCCATCTGAGACACCATCTGTCCAATGAGAAAGAACTGACATAAAACTGGGCATCAAAGATTGCTATGAAAATGACATAAATGGCTACATTGGTCCTCAAATCTGAGTGTCCTGAGACTCAGTCTTGACATGGGAGAGTACAATAGTCCACGAATGTAATAATGATCCATCAAAACTTCTCATCTTAGCATCTCACATGTAAGAGACCTGGCTGAAAAATGTACTGTGTCTGAAAAATAGAAAATGGTATCCTGGCTAATATATATGTGATAACATCTGGCTCTAGCTGGGACAAGTGCTCTGCTGAAAAGAGCACTTGAGAACCTCATAATCTCTAGTCCTCGCACTATGCTCCTCGCATCCTCGATCAATCCATCTAGCTCTGCAACCGCTACCAAAAATGTACCTGACTACTTGCAACATGTCCAGAGCTATACCAAACTCACAAACCGATCATTAGAACAATATGTGGATAATATATAAAATACTAAAAATAAAGATGCATAAAACTTAAAAGCAGAAAATAAATCTAATCTATAACCACAACTTTCAATAAAAGTTTGATTTCTATTGTTCAGGATAACAGAAATCAACACTATACTAAGAGCTTCAAAAGTGATATTCAAAAAACTAAGCAAAACTCTATACTACTGCTGGGAAAGGCTTATTTCATCCTACCTACTCTACCCTAACCAGTTTGGAAAAGTATTAGGTAGAATCATAAATCCAATGTAACCACTTGCTAAATGAATCTATTGATATTTCTTTGCATCCAATGATACAACAAGTCGAAGATAGCTTGTAAGTAATGTGAATGAAAATTGAATCCATTATAACTTGTTGTTTGAAAATCGAAGAAAGGCATGGATAAAGAGAAATGAAATCATGCTAGGGATGAAATTGAGTGTTGTAGACTTCTTCCATCCATAGATCGATAGAATCATAAAATTTATGCAACTTTAAATTTGATGAAAGAAAAGAAAACGATACATAATTCATCCCTCCTAGGCTATCATTTTTTCCCTCGTCTTTTTGGTCAGCATACTTAATCATTCTCACATTATGATCAATGATGAAACAAAATAGGGACAAATTAGAAATCTTTAAACCAGAAATTGAGATTAACCCCATTTGTTGTTTATAAAATGAGAAATATGGAATTGGTTTTTATAAAGATTTTCATTCACCCAATCAAATAAATTAGAAAAATTGAAAACATTATGCACCAAGGATGAAAGGAAATAAAATGCTTTACCATTGACTAGTTGACACTTTCTAGAATCTGCACTACATGATACCATAGAGAAGGTCATCAAGAGCTAGAATGTGAGGGTGGATTGACAAATTAAGACTTGATTTGCATCACCTAAAGATGTTAACACCAATCTTGCATGTGATATGGGACATTTTCTAGAAAGATTGGCAAAATTGAAACTAACATCCGAAGAACTAGACTCACCACGATTAATCTCCTCAACCAAATCACCTTGATCAAAAGTATGACGGGGAATAGTAGCAGCATTAAAAGAATCATTCCTTGGAGGCTCTTGATGACTATTTGGACACAGATTCTAGTTCAACCGATGTGACAAAGAAGGTTCTAGGTCAAGCTCGCTCACTAGTATATCATCATCATGTGGTTGTTCTTCTTGAGATTATTCATTACATTCAACTGAGGATAATTGATCATCGTCATTAATTTGATAAGGAAAAACATCACTATGTTCATTTATATCATCACAAACTTGGTCTTCAACTACAATATGACCACATGTTTTCTCTTCAACATAAGTTTTATTAATTTCCACCTTTTCTTCTTTCACAGTGACATGATCAAGGTCTAAATCCAGATTCATATAGGTTGGATACTGACTCAAATTATCATCTATTAGGAAATGACTATGGAGTTTCTCTTCTAAAGGCTCTTTAATGGAATCAAAAATGGAAGGCTCCACTATGGATTCTTCATGATGGTGATCAGGTTCTCTTCCACGGATCAAATCCAAGATTTTCTCTGTGACTGCTTCACGTAATAATAACAAAGTATCTTGTATGATTTGATTGATATCCTCATAACTTCAGCATGGGGTTTTGAAACATTATTCTCAAAGTACTCTGTAACATTCTTATGGATTGCAGGCACACTCATAATTTGGAACATATCAGGAGAGGAATGGTCCAATTGAGAAAGCACTTCGCCAATATACTGATTATAATCATTGCTAGATTCACACTCTAAAGAATCATCAATGTTTCTACTCCAACTATCAATTAACAAATCTGTGAACATGTCATATCTAGTGACGGATCTTGGTGTTAAATGATCAAACCATAGTTGAACATCCCCTTGCAATGATTCTCCTAAGGCTCGTATATAAACATCTTCATTGTCAGGACCTCTAGATTCCATGTAATCCCAAATAATGTCGAAATGACTTTCAATAGATATATCATTATTTCCATTGAACTGGGGCATCATCCTAGTGTAATCATTTAGGAATATGATGAGGTGCTCCCGGTATTTCAGAAAAGTCAAAAGGAGACCATTTGTCTTGCTTTTTAACAACTCTGGTTACTTGGCTATAAGGCTTTGACTGGGAATGTTTTTTAGGTTCATGTCGACTTACAAGTCCACTCGGGATGGTTGGGAAATATTTATTGCATGGGTGAGACAGTTGGTGGGTATCATAAAGATTGTGATAACTAGATTGATACCCATAATCATGCTCGAGATCATCCTCATAGCCGTATTCTAACCTCCATCTATTCCTTTTGTTTATTTTTCTGTTAGTTTCAATCATGTTCTTGGTTACTTCCTTTAAGTGCTTCAAAAATACATCCAAATTAATTATGATTTATGGTATGCTCTCAGACCTTAATATTAATATGTTGTGTACGATCCTCAGTGGAGTCACAGGGTGGAGTCACCAGGTGAACCACACAAGTAATTCACCAATAAAAGATATGTTGTATGGAAAGGTGAGGTATGTTGAACCAAGGCAGGCCTCTACCTCCCCAGCAACGGTGCCAAGGATGTTATCACCCACCTTGTAGTTTCCTGCTTGAGGTGGATCCAAAATGGATGGTAGAGTAGCAAGCAACTAAGTGGTGGAACCGCGACTACCTAGACTCCCAAATGGATGGTTGTCATGCCAATCAAGGTAGCCTTCACTTTAGGTTATCCTAGTCTAGGACAACAATGGGGAGACCCAGATCTGCTCCTGACAGGAGAGATCAAACCTAGACACCAGAAGAAGATCATATGGGCCTTCAAGGTACTTAAGGTGCAAGGTGAATGGGAACCCTTGCTCTAGGGTTTAGCTACTAGCAACTGTCTTGGGACACATAACTATAATAGGGAAAGCACAAATAGAGTAGGGACTATCCAGTTCCTAGAAATCAGACTAAGTAAAAGGTGTTTGAGCTATCAGTGAATGTTGGTAGATGGCAAAGGCTAAGACCCTAAGGGCAGCACTACCCTTGAGATCAGTGCTTTGTATGCATTGGGCAATGGAGTCTGCAGTAAGATAATGTTTTAGGAAACCCACTTGGGAAACACCTTGATCTACGAACCCAAAAAGCAATTGGTCTAGAAAAGACAAGGTATAGGAAACCTAGATCAATAGATGGCTAGCACTAGAGCCTAGGAAGAAAAATTTGAAGTTTTAGGGGGTACCGAAAAGCTGATGGCTCAGCATTGTGGATGAGAAGAGATTAGGGAGACCTGATCTACAAGCCAAAATCAAGAAAATAGTAGACAAATCAGATCTAGAAAGGTCCAAATCTGATGATGGGCTAGGAGGCTGAAAAAACTGACGCTTTCAGATCTAGGGAAAACCAGGAGGAATTAGGATAGTGTTGAGGGTGTTTTGGAATGCTTGGGACCTGATCTATCAGCCTATGATGTTATATTTCAAAAAAGCCTATTTCTGGAAAAGGCAAATTTTCAGTGAGGGCATTATGGCAGTTTTAGTCTATTTTTCAGATCTCGGTCAAACTGTTGAGCTTATTGATAGCATTGGGGTTGATTTGGACTACCCAAGACCCGATCTATCTATCTGTGAAGTCATAATTTAGAAAAAATTAAAAACCTAGCAAGTCAATTTTCAGTGGGGGGGTTATGGAGTTTTTTGCTGAAAAATCAGATCTAGGTCAAACTATAAGGAATTTGACCAGCGTTCCAGTTGATCTAGTTAGGTGGAGGCCTGATCTATGAAACCCAAAAATGGTTTAGCAAAATATTGGATGGTTCCCTGATTATTTGTTTTTTTAGGTTTTTATGGTTTAGGAGTTTTCAGAAAAATAGTTAAATTTTAGCAAGGTACAATGGAATAAGATCAGAAAAGAAGAACTTAGTTGTGGATCTTACCTAGATAATATTGTAGAATTATGTAATAGTGACGATCCTAGCTATCCTGATCAATCCTGGAAGATTCCCGTGATTTCTATGGCATATGCAAGCTCCAAGCAATCAAGGAGCCCCCTACCCTGCATGAGAAAACGTCAACCATATCATATTTACACATACAAAATAAAGAAACTGAATGCTACAAGATAGTAAAATGAAGTAATCATAGATCGCAATGAAACTAATGAAAACCCCTTGATCCAAGATGAAGAGAACCGAGCGAGTTGAGGCCCCCCTACAAAAACGCTCTGGCCAAAATGCCCTCCTGTAGACAAAACAATGATAGCCGCGAAAAAAAAATAGATCTCACGAGAATTTCCATGATTCTAGTAAGTTGAAGACAAGCTAATCACCATTTGAGCACGACAGATGCAAAGCAAATCTAGAAAATTTCCACAGAAAAAGTCTTTCTATTATTAAGATCTAAGAGCCAAAGACCCCTTACAAATGAAAAGATCTCTCCTTTAGATAGAAATGAGAGAACCACAATCATAGCTGAATCCTAACCACTTTTAAAATGAGTGGATAATATTAAAAGATGAAATGTTCTAATCAATGGTTGAGATGAGCTCAATGTACAACACATGGATCAATATAACCATAATTTACCAAAGTGGACTAAACCACCCAAAATAAGGTAACCCACTCAACAAGAAATAAATGAAAGCACATGGTAGGTCCAAGGAGTGTTTGAGTAACTCCCTTTGGGTGTCTCCATGACACAATAAATAATATAACAATTTAATTCTTTGACTTTTTGTGCCTCCTTGAGGAAATCGTGACCCTCTAAAAAGAGCTCCAAAAAATAATAAAAAATTCCCATAAAATAGGTGTGGGAACAATCAGGAGCTACAACTACTAGAGAAGGTGTGTAGGATATCACTCTCATCATCATGACTCATCCCATGTCATTTCTTTGTCTTATTAGCCCAAATCGATTTCTTCAATAGCCATTTAATCATTTTTTAATCTACCTTGGGAAACATGAACCTGCCAAAACAGCCTCCTCGGGTGCCTGCATTGCCAAACTAAGCCGACCAGGCTCTCTGGGATGGGGTTACTATTGTAAAAACAAGTGGATACACCCTTATGTTCCATACAACGCCCTAGGAGATCTAACTAAAACATCTCCCTACTCAGACATATCAACCTGTGAAGAAAAACTGCATCGGAAAGGCAGAATGAGCCTGATTATATCTGCAAGTGCTCAAAGATGGAAATAAATTGTCTCATTAGACTCAGAGAGTCCAAATCCATCTAATATGTATACTCATACCCCTCATAGGTCTCTATCTCATAATGAACCATATCCAATAAACAATATAACCCTGTGTAAATGATCGGACGCCAATAATAACTCAGACTATCATCCATCTGCTAAAAGTGTTAAAAGGATAAGACATGCTCTACAACTCATTCAAGCAACAATCACAAGAAGTAGCAATCATTTCACTGGTGGTACATCAACAAATATATATATAAGGCTTTATTTATTATTACTCAGACTTAGACTTTTAGAACTATACTCACTTCATAACTGTAGTCATTTTTGCTAGTGAAGGGTGAAGGATGAAATTGACAAGGCTAAGGCAAAGGATGACTTCCTACTCAACATCATGACACTTTGAATATGGAAAGGGAATACTCACTATAACCAATGTGGGACAAACAACAACACAAGGAATGGCAGTGCCTCACAAATGGGTGAGTTGTTTAGAGAGTGCTTATTCAACTTAGGCATCATCACTACGTCAAGCTTGATCCAAGTTCATTAGGACCATCATTTTATTTCATGGCCTTTTTGGCCTATATGACCCTTTTGGGACTTCACCAGTGCTTAAAAGAAAAACTAATTGTACCTTTCATCTGGGACATATTTATTTTAATAAGGTCAACAATTTTTGGATATAGCATATTTTAAATCATTGCTTATTTAGGCTTTTTCTTATACTCTTCAAGGAGTATTTTAGCATTTCATTGCTCTTGCCCTTTTTACATATGTTAAAAAACACAGTTTTGTAATTTTCATTTTCCATGGGCGCATATTCAATATTTCCAATATAAGCAGTACATGAGCTTTCAGTTTTAGCCAACAACATCTCAAGTGACTAGGGGGACTTCTGCACAATGCCAAACATCGGGACAACTGACCAGAATGATTTAGGCTTACAATCCAACTTACCAAAGGAAAGTTTTCTCACCAACTCAGAGCTGAGACACAATATAAATAGGGAGGCTTGTGCAACAAATTTTTTAGCGGGGAAAAAGATCCTCCATGCCATAAGTCAAGAAGTCAGTCAAGTTGAAAACTAAACTGGAAGGTAATGGATGGGTGAAGACAATAAATGATGGAGCCAACACTAGCAAGCCAAAACAATGGCAGGAATGACTACCTCTATTCTCCCTAAGGAGGCTAAAACCAATGAGTATAGATCAAGAACTTCCAAGTCTAAGTAGGGACATCAATACATAGTACAATATACAACCAAGTCCATATAAATATGACCGCCAGATNCAAGAATAAGTATAAGAGCAATAATAACCATAACACAATATAAAATGTTGAGTCATAACCATGCAATATAATCCATCTGAGACACCATCTATCGAATGAGAAAGAACTGACATAAAACTGGGCATCAATGACTACTCTGAAAATGACATAAATGGCTACATTGGTCCTCAAATATGAGTGTCGTCAGACTCAGTATTGACATGGGAGAGTACAGTAGTCCACTAGCATAATAATGATCCATCAAAACTGCTCATCTTAGCATCTCACATGTAAGAGATCTAGCTAAAAAATGTACCGTGTCTGAAAAATAGAAAATGGTAGCCTGGATACTATATATGTGATAAAAAGATGTAAACATTCTTAACAAGCAAACTTGGCAGCTGATGGGGAAGCCGACATTTGGATGGTCACAGGTGCAGCTGCGACTAGCAAATCAGGAAAATGTTCAGCCCATTAGTCGCATCTCAAACATAGTTGTTGATATTGAAGGTATGAAAACGCATGTTGATTTTGATGTGATAGAAGTGGTTGAAGATGGTGGTTCCTATCCCGCACTGCTAGGGATTGGGTGGGCTAGTGATAACATTGTGGTGATCAATTTCAAAATATAGGTTATGACATTTGAGAACAAGGATGTCAGGGTCATCGCTCCCATGGACCCTCAAGAAAAAAGCCAGTATATTGAACCTGTGAGGGATGAATCCGATAGAAGTTGGGATCACGCCTATAATATCTAGGAAGACTATATCCACCCTACTATCGATGGTGAACTTGGATGGTGCAGTGATAGTTCTACGTCCTCTGATTCTGATGATGCTTTGGAAAATTGGAAGAATAGGTTGCATGAGGTGTCATTCAGGAAATGCGGGTTGATCACATAGTCTCTCCATCGCATAGCAACCGAGACTGTCAAGTTGCCAATTTTTGAAGGGATGCCAAAGTTCTCATAATTCCTTCAAGAATTTGAAGAGAAAGTGTTTGAACCATAAAGGGTAGTGGCCCTCGATGTAGCACTAAAGGCTACCCCGACCCAATGGTGGGCGACACACAAGTAGACGATTTACGACTGGGGACAGTTTTAGAGACGAATGATGGTACGCTTTGGTGATTCGGAGGTCTATCATGCCGGGAGATACGATGGAAAAAATGACCCCACAAGTCACTTGATGGAATGTTATGCCTTATGGGCATCATGACCCAAAGATGAGTGGGTCCAAGCTTTTTTTTATACTCTAGATGAGATGTCGAGATCATGCTATGAAGCGGTAGAACTACATAGAAATATAACCAGTTGGGAGGAGTTATTCATTTGCTTTACGCATACATTTAGTTTCTAGGATGCCAACCTAGAGGTACATAATGCATTGCAAATCATCTGCGATGTAGTGCTGAAGGTTGTCCCTGTTGCATCCCCAGTTGATCCACATGCTCACTGCTCGATGCAATCCATGATGAAATGTTACAATATATTTGGGGAACTTGAAGATGATGATGAGTTGCAAAATGTTAATATTCTGGAGTCAGATAGAAGTGGCAATGTTGGAGCACCAGACATACCAATGGATTTGATGAGTCAACTACTGAAGATCAGGAAAGTCAACATTGGATCAAAAAAGAACCCAAAATTTACCAATATTGGGGAATATTGGGACGAGGAAAAAATGGCCAAAATCATGGACCTTCTACATGAATTCAAGGATCTTTTTCTGACGTGGTTCTCAGAAATGAACAGGATATAGGGGGACTTGGGGAAGACGAAAATCCCATTGAAACCAGATGTGAAACCTATGTGAGAGAGGCCATCTCGAATGAACCCATGATACAAGGACCATGTGAATGCTAATATTAACTAGATCCTGGATGCTGGGATCATCGAGCCTATCAAAGAATCAGAGTGGATAAGCCCTATGGTGGTTCAAGATAAAAAGAATGGCGAAGTCCGCATTTGTGTCGACCTGAGAAAGTTGAATGCTTTGTTCCTGACTCGATTTACAGATGAGGTCCTTGAAGGAGTAGGTGGTTAAGAGATGTATTCCTTCATAGATGGCTTTTCAGGGTACCACCAGATCCGTATTGCAAAGGAATATCACCATAAGAACATGTTTGTCACTAAATGGGGTTGTTTTCAATATACAGTCATGCCCTTTGGGCTGAAGAATGCACCCACAATATTTTATTGAGTAGTTGTCACTGTGTTTAAAGAATTTATTCAAAAGTTCCTTCAAGTATATATGGATTGTTGGAAAGTCTATGGGATAATTAGGAACCATCTCGACAACTTGCGATTGATGCTAGAAAGGCGTCGACGGCATCAGACTGCATAAAATTCTAAGAAGTGCATTTTTTGCATGCCATTTGGAATGCTAGTCAAAAACATAGTATGTAAGGAAGGTCTGTTGGTTGATCAAATGAAGATCATGCTAATTCTTAGTTTGCCACCATAGATTAATGTAAATATGCTTCGGGTGATGCTAGGCACATAGGGTACTATCACAAGTTCATAAAAGGATACGCTGCGATTACTGCCCCTACGGACAAGCTATTGAAGAAGGATGTTGCATTTGAGTGCAGTCAAGAATTTCAAGGAAGTTTTGACACATTGAAGGCCAAGTTGGCCTCCACACCCATACTAGTATTCCCTGACTGAAACAAGTAGTTCCACGTGTATGTCGATGCCTCTTCTATTGCACTGGGGGTTGTGCTTGTGCAACTAGGTGAGGGCGACTTGGATCAACCGACCGCATATGGCAGTAGGAGGTTGTCATTTGCTGAACAAAATTACACAATGACTGAAAGAGAAGGCTTGGAGATGGTTTATGCCTTGCAAATGTTCAGGCACTATTTGTTAGGAGGTCACTTCAAGATGTTCACCGATCATTCCACCTTGCAATATTTGATCAATAAGCCTTTGTTCGGGGGGAATATATGTCCGTGGCTGCTACTTTTTTAGGAATTTGACTTTGAAATAGTTTTGAAACCAAGATGGTTGAATGGTGTTCCTGATCACTTTTCTTGCATTGAGACCAAAGAATAACAAACCAATATTGATGACAAATTGCCAGATGTGTACTTGTTCCATGTTAACATTGTAGATGATCACTATGCCCCAATCACTCAGTTCTTGGCCACTGGTGTTTCCCCTGAGAACCTGTCAACTAGTTAGAAGAAGTAGTTGGTAGTAAAGGATTTAGATTTACAGCTGATTGATGGGCAGTTATACAAGCTTGGACTAGATGAAATCTTATGACGGTGTATCCTACAGCATGAGAAGGGACCCATTTTAGAAGAAGCACATGCAGGAATCATAGGAGGTCACTAGGGAGGAAGGGCTACTACACGGAAGGTGTTGTGCAGTGGGTTATGGTGGCCTACGTTGTATAATGATGCTGTAGACTATGCGTGGAGCTATGACATCTGCCAGCGCATCGATATAACATTGCAGCGGGATGAGATGTCACTTGTGCCACAGATAAATCTACAACCTTTTGATAAATGGGCCATGGATTTTTTGGGTCCAATTAATCCACTAGGGAAGAGGACTGGTGCATGATACATCATTACCGTAACTGACTATATGACCAGGTGGGAAGACATTGCACCAGTTGTTGATTGTATCACTGCGAAAACAACGAAGTACATATTTGAAAATATTGTGACATGGTTTGGGTGTCCTAGGATATTGACGAGTGACCAAGGCAGTCATTTTATCAACCACATTGTGAGAGCTCTAACTGAGGAGGTGCAGGTGCAACATAAGAAAAGCACACCATACCATCTGCAGGAAAATGGGACCGTTGAAGCATTCAACAAAATTTTGGAAACAACTTTGACAAAGGTATGTAACGCTAATCGCGATGACTGGGACTTGAAAATTCCAGCCGTGCTATGGGCCTATTGTACCACTTGTAAATGGAGGATAGGAAAAACATTGTTTAAGCTGGTATATGGAAAAGAGGCATTCATACCCATGGAATACATTGTTCCTAGTTTGTGCATTGCTGCGGAAACCGTCATAGATGATGCACAAGCATTAGAAGAACACATTGTGGGGTTGATCCATCTTGAAGAGGATCATTTTACCGCAAGATTCCACCAGCGCATTGCAAAGGATCGACAGAAGTCATGGCATTATCATCATATTAAGCATAAATAGTTTGCAGAAGAATATTTGGTGCTATTATACGACAGCAAGTTCATGAAGCATCCAAGTAAGTTATAGATTCACTGGTTAGGCCCGTATCTTGTTCATTGAATTACTTCTAGAAGTGCAGTTCAGTTACAACAATTAGATGGTGTAGTACTGTCGACGCTCTTGAATGAAAGTCGCTTAAAGCCCTATAGGATGGGGTCCGAGCTGTGCACCACTTGAGGCGCTGAAAAAGGAAACAGAAGATTTTGTTAGATAGCAGCAAGGTGAGCCTAGTGAAAGATGTTGTACAAGGATACGAGTTAGTAGTGACAAAAGGGAGACCATGTGGGATAGCCATAGGGTTGTGGGTTGATCAAATCAACAATAAATATAGGTAGTTAAAATAGTTAGGTGGTAGTGCTTGTTGAATCGATGTGCATTAATGGTCGATCCGACCATTAGTAGGGTGAGATTACTAGTGGATTTGGTGTCATTACTACTAGATTTGGTCATGATGGATATGGTGTATTTGGAAATGATGATTTCAAATTTTGAAGTGGCTATCAAAAGCACATGGGACATGGGAATAAGGCATTGTTTAGAGTAGTTTAGTCGAGTGAGCTAAGTGTTGAGCGGATTCGAGTTGAAGAGTCTTGAGAGTGAGTTGCAAAGTCGAGGTGTAGAGTCGTCGGGTGCATAGTAAGGTTTGGGGAGTGTGGCTTGCTAAGCAACCTCAATGCAATTGAGATTTCTAGTGAGTAGGAATCCTCCATTTGACCCACAGCTATTGAGGAAGAAGTCATGAGCATTCCGGTAGGCTCTTCTTTCATCCCTAGAGGAAAGAAGAAGGCTCAGAAACCCAATTCCACGCCGCCGCAAAAGAGGCACACCCGCACTTCGACTAGAGTGTAAGGAGAGGGGACTACATAGACCTGGCCATCAAGATCAAGAGCTATAGATTTTGTGGTGCCCATGGGAGTCTATGTTAATGATATCCTTGGAAATTTTTCTGCAATGCATCTGGGAGCAAAGCCGAGGTAGCCCATGAAGAATCAGAAGTATCCACCCAAATTGTCACTGCTATCAGAAGGGATGAATTGCTTGGTAGATATCATCCCTGCATTAATCAAGTTGAAGTTTGAAGACCATGATTTACTATTGCTCAAATACGTCCAGTATGAACCTTATGAATCAGTTCTGATGGAGCTTGGTGTAATGATTCATAGGATTCCTCAACCATGGGTGAGTGAGTTGAATAAATATGGATCCTTGGGGATCATTAATATGCCTCACTTTGGCCGACTGAATGAAGCTCATGCATGTGTTAAATAACTCTTGGTATGTGTTCATGGTGGGACACTATAGTTGAATGAGCCCATTCCTATCACGGTTGACTTAGTTGCGAGCATTACGGGCTTGCCGAAGGCGGGGAAGATCCAGCGGGATACTGATAAGAAGCTTGCGAAATATCTGAAGGAGTAATATAGCTTGCAGCATGATGGCTGTGCCTATCATATCGACAATATTAATTCACAGGCGCTACATATCAAGGCGCATATTTTAGTGAGAAAGATTGTCTTGGGGAATTGACCGCTCCAGTGCAACTTGAGCATGGTCGCATGTGCAAAATAATGCGTAGAGTACGTGCAAATGAATTGGTCCTTGTTTTTACTCAACTAGTCACTCGATGATGCTCTCATTGCTCATGTTGGGTGGCTAGTTTCCTATAGTTGGATGTTAACTCTCATTGCGCTTGTTGCATGGATGGAACCAGAATATTATCAGCCAATGGCAGTCTATTCAATGAAGGTGTGTAGAGGTGCACGCTATCAGAATTTTTGGTGGGATGAAGAGCCCAGTCAACAAGAGGACTATGTGATCCAATTTTGGGTCTATTGGGAAGCACTGCAAGTGAAAACTATCAAAGTTCCCTACTTATCCTAGTACACAACGACTGAGTATCAACGGCTCATTCTATTTGCAATCAGGCCTCACCCCATTTATATCCAAGCACGGTGGGACCCCAAAAAGTAGTGGCTACCTCTGGCCTATAAAGTCACAGATGAATAATTGGATGCTCTCATTTAGGAGTGGTTGGCTGAATGGAGCAACCCCATGAGTAAGGAGGAGCTCTCTGAGGAGCCACAACCTGATACCCTGGGTGAGCCTATCCAAAAGGAGATGAGCGTTCATGACTCCGATAATGAATCATTGACGGACCCTGAAGATGAAGCACAACGCATGCGGGAGAAAACTTGAACCAAATGGTACCTAGAATACGATGTGGGAAGCAATGCCTGATCGAGGATGGAGGACCAACTGAAGCGGCTCATCAAAGTGGTCATTGACTTCTCTAGGGCTGCAATGCAAGAGATACAAGAGTCCAACCACAAAGAGTTTGCTACAGTAAGAGATAAGCTGAATTCTATTGATGATGTTGTTTCTAGGAAGACACCCGAGAAAGGTATGATGTAGGAATTCCCTTCGATCAACACCGAGCCATGGGCTAGGAACGTTTAAGTTCTCTTGACTTCGATCGATGCGGGGACTGAAGAAATGAACCTATTGCTACGGATGATCCAGAGCATTTCCTTGGATTTTGACAAGTTACCGACTCAAGCGCTTGTGGAGCTGTAACATGTTGCCGCCCAGAAATTGGTGGATAGACAGAAGGAGGTTACTAATGGATATGTGCAGTCACAGAGCATAGCTAAGAAGCTACAAAAAGAAACTAACGAGCTGCATCAGGTCATGGTGCATCTAGCAGAAGAGAAGGTACAAGAGATTGAGGAATTGAAGGCAGCACAGACAGAGCTATAGCGCAAGGATGTCTAGGAAATCATTGAGCTTAAGAAGGTGCAAGACCACCTCATCATTGAGAAGGTGCAGTTGTGTGCAAGTTGTGGAGAGGTCGAGAAAGTTGTTGATGAGGCTTGTCAACATATCTTTCAGAACATATCCAAGCTTACTACAATCGGTAAGAACAAGCGACTTAGGGAAGTTATTTCCCAACTCCAAGACACCAACCTTCTGGTCAATGACCTGGTCCATCCAGAGACACCGCTAGAGCAGGTTGTCAAACGAAAGGATACTATTGAGGAGATAGTGGCCTTGTTTGAAACAATGGAGTGAGAAGCATAGGAAATAATGGAGGTGATGACACATTTTTAGCAAAGCATTGTCCAAGACGAACAACTCAACTAGTTGACCATGCAGGTGCAAGAAGCTGAAGGAAAATTGACGACACTAAATATGTCAATGGGAGCACTACCGCTCATGGTGCAGATCATGCAGTATAAGGTGTTGAAGGACCTACAACAGAGAGCTTCTGGAACCCAAGAATGCCAACAAAATAATCGTGCCCAATTGGATGAGTTTCAAGAAGTTGGTGGGCAGCTGGCTGTCAAAGCAATCACAACGTTGTAGGTGGTGCAACATAGTCACAAGATGGCCAATGCTAAGGCTGGGGCAGCGCACCCCATGTAGAAGGATTTTCTCAGTTGTCAAAGTGCTGCAGACAGAGTCCAGTTGGTGTAGACCATGCGGTCTGAGGAGTTTACGGACCTATAGCAGAGAGCTGTCCGTGCCTAAGAATGCCAAAAAAAGCATCGTGCTCAGTTGGATGAGTTTCAAGAAGTTGGTGGGAAGCTGGATGTCAAGGCAGTCGCAACGCTGTAGGCGGTGCAAGATAGTCACAAGATGGTCGATGCTAAGGCTTGGGCAGCACACCCAGTGCAGCAGGATTTGCTCAACTATAAAAGCACTGTCGACAGAGTCTATCTCTAGGTTCAATATATCTCACAATAGTTTGAATATTTCAAGGACAAGAGATTGGCATATATCGTGTCAACGTAATGTGTCTCAAGGACGAGCCACAAGACTGTGTTGGGGGCCTGTTGGCAGGGGTTTTGGGTAAGTGAGTTGCTCAGTGTAGCAGAAGTTGTGCAATCTCATGCAACATCGTGCAAGGCCATATCAACGTGATTAGCAAAAGGATAACCATTTTTTAATAGTTAATGTATTAATTGACCATGTTTTGTGGACATACGTCATTAGTGGTTAGAAGTTAGTTAGAAGTGGACCTTTGATGTAAAGGCTCAAGCCTATATATAGAGATAGTTTTGCAATTGTAAGGACACAATGATGGGGAGAAGAATCATGATCATGATCAGCACGAGACAAGTCTAATCTGTTGCGATCTATCTATGGTCTTGATGAGTCTTCTATTTTGAACAATCTGTGATCTGTTTAATTTTGGGATGTAATCGGTCTCCTGCTGTGGAGAAGAATTAGCTGTTTTGGATCTATTGTGCATAATTAGTATGACATGACAGTCATTACCTAAATGCTATATTTTTTTTTCTTGTTTTATCTGTAGCAATGTCAATGAGAAGTGTATTGAATATGTTTATGATTTACTAATGTTGCTACAGTAAATTGATGATGCGATCTATCTCAATTTTGTCTTAACTCTGATGAATGATGATTAAAGTTATTTTATGAATGATACTTCCTTGACAATACTGCTGCGATAAGTGAACAATAGATACATAGTTTTGAAGATTAATTGTGATATATGTCTTAGTTTTTTCGAGTGACTTAGATTAATCTGATGGTTATGCTTTTGAATTCATGGATTCCATATCTTCCTTTCTTACTACCGAAAACTCAGTTTCGACAAATCCCCCTTCAACATCTAGGGTGAGACTTCCTCCACTCTATGGATGTTGTTGGGTAGGGTAAAACATGTCTGTGTAGAAATTCAGGCCTGCAGTAGATTAATTTCACCCACAACAATTAACAATTGATCATGCAAAATTATCAACAATGGAGACTGAATATGGAGCTGTAACACAAAATTATATTAACTGAGTGTACAATAGACAACCCTGTAATAACATAAGCTGCTGAATATATAGAATACATGAGCAAATCGAATGCATAAGGAAGCATCCAAAACTAGCATAAAGCAAGCTTACCCAAAATAGGCAAATCCCCCATAGGTGTAAAAAGCTGATCCCAAATCTATCAAGGACCCCACGAATTAGCAAGGGCACATGGGCAAGCTAAAGAGTGGTCAAATGGAAGCTCATACATGATTTTGCATGGAGGAAAGATAGGAGAATGAAAGGAGAATAAAACAAGTTCACCTCACCTAGTCTTGCTTTCCTATGTGCCTTAAATCACTGAAAAAGCAGGGAATAAAGCAGAAAAAGAAGAAGGGCACCTAGGAGGCTAGGAATAAAGTAGATTTGATTCCCAAGGCTTCCCAAGGCGCTACATGAGTCAAAGAAGGCAAGTTTGACCTCTATGGATAGGCAATTAGCAACTTGCACATGGTGGGACTCATGAACTAGGCAAATAAGACAAAATAAATGAAATAATGTCTAAGTGGGTAAATACTATGGGTTGAATATTCTAACACCCCCCCTTAAGCCTGACTTTATGAGTAATAAATCAAAATATAGGGCCTAGCAACAAGGCTTAGTCACCCTTTACATACTGCAATGTCCATATGAACCAAGGAAAGAGGCAAAACCAACTTGGGAAAAATCCTCCCTTAAACATGGACTGAAAGAACTGTAAAACAAAATTGTAGAATCTTGTCTCCACTCATGCTTTGACAGCATGATCAGCAATCCCCAGTAGTGATTTGAGATTACTGAAGGTCTTCTCACAAAATGATTTTTTGAATATGTCAGCTACTTGTTTTGAAGATGAGCAGAAGAGAAGGTGTATAGTGCCATCATGCACAATCTCTCTGATGTAGTGCATGTGAATCTCAATGTGTCTGGTTCTCTGCTTCTGAACTGGATCCT
>LPNX010172698.1:92827-116800 GCA_001517045.1 Pseudotsuga menziesii
ATATTTCTTTTTTCTTTTTGAATCCACCCTCGAATCTCCAACAACCAGAGCTTGGTCTTTGGAAGGCTTGATGGTGCCCATCATCACCAGCTTGTCTTGTTCTTGTGTGAGAGATTCCATGAAATCTGCAAGGCTAGGCATATTCCAGGTTCGAGCTGTGAGTTTTGTGGAATAGAAGGTCGAAACAAAGACTGAGTAGTCAGGTCCTAGCTTCGAGAGGATGGCCAACACGAGCTGATCATCTTTCTTTTCGATACCGCACTGCTTCAGCTGCAAAACTAGTGCTTTGAACTTGGAGAAATATAGCTGCAGGGATTCAAAGCTATTGGGACTCAGAGAAATCAGCTCATTCTCAATATGATGTCCCCTCATCTCATCTGTCTTTCCAAAAAGATCACATAGCTTCTCCCATACTTGATCCGGTGAAGTCAATCCATCGAGATGGAAAAGGAGGTCTCAGGAAATACTGAGACATAGGAGGCCATAAGCCTCATCTCTCCGATTGTGCCATTTTATCTTCTCTATAGCAGCATTGGGCTCTGCTTCTGTAGCCATAGTCACCCTGTAGAGGCCTTTCGCTCTCAACAAGATCTCCATCTCTGCTTTCCATTCAAAATAGTGGAAGGGAGTCAAGATAGTTTTCTGTGAATCCATAGCTTCAGAAAATCTGTTCCGGCTGTCAGTAGAAGGCTCCCAGTATTGATGTCGAACCTGCAAAACAATTTTTGAAGGAGAGTAACAACCTACAATGGCTCTGATACCATGTAGAAATTCAGGCCTGCAGTAGATTAATTTCACCCACAACAATTAACAATTGATCATGCAAAATTATCAACAATGGAGACTGAATATGGAACTGTAACACAAAATTATATTAACTGAGTGTACAATAGCCAACCCTATAATAACATAGGCTGCTGAATATATAGAATACATGAGCAAATCGAATGCATAAGGAAGCATCCAAAACTAGCATAAAGTAGGCTTACCCAAAATAGGCAAATCCCCCATAGGTGTAAAAAGCTGATCCCAAATCTATCAAGGACCCCACGAATTAGCAAGGGCACATGGGAAAGATAAAGAGTGGTCAAATGGCAGCTCATACATGCTTTTGCATGGAGGAAAGATAGGAGAATGAAAGGAGAATAAAACAAGTTCACCTCACCTAGTCTTGCTTTCCTATGTGCCTTAAATCACTGAAAAAGCAGGGAATAAAGCAGAAAAAGCAGAAGGGCACCTAGGAGGCTAGGAATAAAGCAGATTTGATTCCCAAGGCTTCCCAAGGTGCTACATGAGTCAAAGAAGGAAAGTTTGACCTCTATGGATAGGCAATTAGCAACTTGCACATGGCGGGACTCATGAACTAGGAAAATAAGACAAAATAAATGAAATAATGTCTAAGTGGGTAAATACTATGGGTTGATTATTCTAACAGTTTGGGCCAGTGCTCAGGGATATCATGCTAGATGGGCATCAACAGAGTGAGAACCCTTGTTAGTGAGGCCTTTGTTGGTGGGTTTTTGCCAACAATTGTTGTGCTGATTCATCCCATAGAAATTGGGTGTCTTACCTAAACAAGCACATGAATCCTTTCACTACAACAAATTTGACTTTTAGGGGTGGTTATCTTTCGCCTCCAAAATTCACTTTTGGGGGCGTCTTTGGATTTTGAGATGGTCTTTACAAAATCGCATCTAATAACACCTACACTAAAAATTTTGAATTCTAGGGGAATTTTAGGAAGAGATCAAAACCACCCCTAAAAGTGAATTTTGGGGGTAGTTCTAAACCCCCCCAAAAGTGACTTTTGGGGGTGGTTTTAAGCCCCCCAAAAATTGAATTTTAAGGGTGGTTCTAAAACACCCTCGTAGACACCTATGGGAGAAGTTCCACCACCCCTAAAAAAGTCTTTATTACAAACCTTTTGGAGCAGTTACAAACCCCTCTTGTAGGTACCTATAAGGGTAGTTTCAAACCCCGCTTGTAGGTACCGACAGGGGAAGTTCAACCCCCCCTAAAATTATTATTACAAAACTTTGGGGGTAGTTATAAACCCCCCTCATAGGTACCTACGGAGGCAGTTTGAAACACTCCCTAAAACTCTTTACAAAACTTTGAGGTAAGTTATGAAACCCCCTCGTAGCTACTTATGGGGGAGGTTCAAAACACCCCTTAAAAGTGTTTATTACAAAACTTTGGGGGCGATTATAAACCCCCCTCATAGGTATCTATGGAGGATGTTCAGAACTCACCCTAAAAATATTTATAAACCTTTGGGGGTGGTTATAAACCCCCCTCATAGGTTTCTACAGAGGCAGTTTGGAACCCCCCCTAAAACTATTTACAAAACTTTGGAGTCACTTATAAACCCCCCTTGTAGCTACCTATGGTGGAGTTTCAAAACCCCCTTAAAAGTATTTATTACAAAACTTTGGGGGTGGTTATAAACCCCCCTTGTAGCCTGTAGGTATCTATGGAGGAGGTTAAAAACCCACCCTAAAAATATTTACAAACCTTTTGGGTGGTTATAAACCCCCCTCGTAGGTACCTATGGAGGCGGGTCGAATACCCCCCTAAAACTCTTTACAAACCTTTGGGGGAGGTTATAAACCCTCCTCATAGGTACCTATTGAGGCGGTTAGAAACCCCCCATAAAACTCTTTACAAACTGTTAGTGCCAGAATTTGTTCTCAAACTACAGAAGAGCAAGCCAACACAATCTCAATAAAATCAATTAAGTAAAATAGGTATTCTAGGGTTTTGGTTGTACAGTTTGAAGACAAGAGGGTAACAATTAATACGACCAAATAAAACACTAAATCTTGAGCATTTGAATGACTAGGATACATAACATATGAACCATAATCCAAACAACATAAACACAGTGTTGAGTTTCACCTATAGCTAGCAAGAATTTCAAGCATAAAAGCCTTAAACAGGAAATGAATATACCAACTGAGTAAATAACACAAATTAGAAATGAAACCAATCAATAATATAAAGGGCATATATCAGCATATATTTCATAGTTCAGTCATCAAAAACACATAAGAGTCTTTACACTTAGCTCATAAACCAGCCTGATAGCCTCCCCTTGCAACAAAAATCGAACCATATGTCTTCTTTCAGACATACATTTATCCTATTCCTTCAAAAACAGTTGCATAACTAAACCCTAACTACTTTTAGGCCATTGATCGAATAGTTCAATCTAAACTATCATTACACAAAAATAAAATGGCTTTCAAAACTAACTAATAACTGCTCTTCTTAACTAACTTTACAAGTATTTTGCTACTTCAACTAGCAAAGTAATTCCCTCCAAGGCCTAAGCTTTCCTTCTAGCTTTCAAGTGGTTTTTTTCCAAGTCTGCAACCCTCTTTTTTAACTCCTCATTCTGTTGTGTCATATCCTGGATAGTTTGGTTTAGCTCTATGTACTGATTCTCTGTTTGTCTTTTCCTTTTAAGAGCTTCTCTAGAAACTACAATCAACTCCTGGTAATGACTGTTAACCTCTTCCAATTCTTCTCTAAGTCTCCTGTTTGCAGTAAGTAATCCATCATTAGTTTCATGCATATATTCAATTTGATGCTTGTATTGCTTAATGCTTCTTTGCAGATTTTCCTTTTTAGAATCAATACATTTATCTTCTGATATTGTTTGTATCCCTTCTGGTGTCCATGGTATTTTTAGTTTCTTGTATATTTTTGGATGTTCTTCATCTTCAACATTGCACTGAACTTCTTCTTCAATTATCTCTCTTTTCTCCACATAGGAACTCTTTACATCATTTTGCTGCTGTTCTTGAATCGTCTGATTTCAAACCTCCATGAAAATGTCTGAGATCTTAGTATCATAACTTCTTTGTTGTCATATTCACTATCATGCAATTTCTCTCGAGATGATGAATCTTCTATTACTGTAACCTTTTCCTTATCAAGTTTGGGATTTAGTAGCTTCTTCATGTTTAGCCTAAGCTTGTTATTTGGCCTTGTCTTAGGTCTCCAGACTGCTCCAACCTCTCCTAACATTTTCAGAACCTTTCCTTGATGATTTATTGAAGCAATTTCAACAACTTTCATTCTTTTCTTTCTTGACACTGTTTCCTCTTCAAAATGAGTGTGAATTTATTTCTTAGAACAAACCCTTGATTCATTAGTAGTAGGAACCCTAGCCTCATCAGATAAGTATTTTTCATCCTCTTATAACAGTACTATATAGGGATTTGCTTCTACTCCTTAACATCTTCCTTTACATATTGATCTGGTTCTATAGGTAAAACCTCTTCCAGTGGCTTAGCTTCCTTCATCTCTAACTTTGAAACTCTGCTTTCCTTAACATTAATTGGTTGTCCAAGTTCAATGTTCTCATATTCCGAATTCAAAGATTGTAATGTCCCGGTTTTGACCCTGTTTGCATGATGTATATAATGTAATTAATCATGGTGAGTAGCTAAAGGCAAAACCCCACCATCGATTTGGTTGTGTATGTTTCAGCAATGGGAATAGTTGCCGATGGTATGCCGTGCTATCCGGCACCTTATAATTTGACATCATGTAAATCCGCACATCAAATAAAATAAAATAAACCACAACCAACTACACCAGTGCAACGCTGAATGAAAAGGGGATGGTTCCAAAGGATAAGGGGTGGGGGATGTCAAACCTTGGTTTATGGGGGAAAACCCATGTGTTGCCACCTTGTTTGTTTTGCCACCTTTCTTGTTTCACCAACCTATTCAATGGCTTGGTTTTGTTGTTGGGGGGGCAGTTATGGCTGGTGGTTGAGGCAATTATTTCCTTTGGGAGTGGGGTGGCAAGACTGTCAGTCCCTTGCCGACACGCCCACTCCACCCATGACTGCCTTCACTCCACGCTTGGTGTCCACCTTCTCCATGATGCCATTCTTCCAAGGGGTCAACATCTTCCTCAGGGGGAGGCCAGTTCTGTTCACCCGCATGCAGGATCTCCATGGTCTGCTCACTCCTCACATTGGTTGTTCATCCATGTGCATAAGTGGAGCTGTGCACTCTCACGCAGGAGCGGAAATCTTGCTCATCCTCACGCACAGGCAGTGGTTCTACTAGATCTCACACAGCCAGGAGAGGAGCTGCTGATCGCTGATCATTCACGTTCTTCCACAGAGTGGAATCGGGTATGTTTTCCCCTGTGTTTTGTTGTTGGGTGCAATTTTTCCTCATGCACAAACCGTTGGAGTCGTTTTCCCATGTTGTGAGCCGTGCTCATTGATTGCGTTCCGGGACTGTTGCCTTCCCCACGTGTTTTGTTGGTTGTGGTGTCCAATTGCATTTTGGGCCACTGTGGATTCGTAGTAAGCCGTTTCCTGCCATCCGTGATGTCCCTGTTGTGTGGACTGTGTAATGTCGAATGAATTTCCCTTATTTGTCCACACTGGGAGTTGGCCTCTCCTCTGTTTTGTGGACTGTGTGATGTTGCCCGGCAATTCCATTGGGGAATTGGGTGTGCTGTTGGTTGAGTTTTCCTTGTTTTGGAACTGTGGATTGTTTCCATCATTAATTGTGAGTTTGGGCTACTGATATACCCTAGTTTGGGTGTTGTTGCTGAGTTGTTTTGGCCACGTTAAGGCCAAGAACAACTCTGTGTTGTCTGGTGGACTTGAGCTGTGCTCATCTTTCATTTGGGATTATCCCTGGTTCTCTTTGCCTTCTTCACAGGGCTGTGAAGGGATTGTTTTGGTGCGTGTAAGCAGTGGTTGGCCTTCGGACTGTGCTATCTTGGCCGGTTGTTGATGGCCTAATGAACCCAATGGTGTTGGTTTCGCTGATTGTGTCCCTCGGGTATGTGTAAGCCTGTGTTGACCCTTATCCTTGGAGGAATCATGCCCAGCTCGGGGGTGGCAGCATTGCTGAGAGATTGATGAGCACGCTGGCCTATGGTTGGGTGGAACGTTGCAGCAATGTAGCTAGTTGCGGATATTTTTGCTTTGAAAGATAAGTGTTGCTGGTTACTTCATCTCTGAAATTTATATACTGTTTAGTGAGAAATGATGAACATGATTAATGTTGGAATGTATGTTTTCTTCCGCTGTATGATTAAAGAATTATGCATTGAGTAACTGTTCATGTAGAATGATGGATTGTGCATCCTGTTATGCATCATGTTAAGCTTTTAATTTTAGCATTGATCTCTTTTGTTTATGTTCATGGGACTATTTTCCCGTATGCTTGGTGTTGGTCGCGTCCTCTTCGCCAGTCTAAGGTATGGGGACATGACAAAGATTTTCCATCTTCACTGGTGTCTTCATCTTTGACTATGACTTTCTTTCTAAGTTTCTTAATAAAAGTCTGACCCTTATCTACCTGTCTCTTCTAAGACTATTCCTCTTTCTCAGTTTTGAAACCTTACCAAAATAAGAAATGTTCGCATGTATTTTCTCTTTTTTGCAATACAGTACTTATGATGATTTTTATGATTACATGGTGAAAAACTGATTGTTTTGTATGATCTTGATGTTCTTTCACCCTACTTAAAATCTTCTATAAAATTTTCAAAAAGAAGAATGGGAGATTCATTTTCGATTCATGACTGAGATGTTGAAGGAATCTAAAATGATACTTAAACACAAAGGCAAATATCCCCTCACAGGTGATGTAGCTTTGTAAGATCTTGATAGGCTCAATCCATTCAAGTTAAACTTTTGAATGGGTACTCCCTTTCCTCAATCTTCTACTACACTTGGAAGTAGATATCTTTGAGCATCAAAAGTGAAGGGCACCCTTTTGAACCAGAATTCTCCCTTATCTAGAATTCTTGTTGCTTCTGCTAGTAACTCACCGGTTAGTTTGGTCTTTAAGGTATCAAAAGACACTACATCCTTGTCTAAACATTGAGCGAACTTGTAAGAAACCTCTAAGTGATTACCTTCAATATTTTTAAAGAACACTAACCACCCTGCGTCTGCAAACAATTGTGCACAATATGGAAATTTTTGGACCCAGCTTAAGTTTGAGGGTTCTGCCATATTAGTCTTACCACTCTTTTTCATTTTGAAATATTGTCAAACCGTTTCTATCAATAAAACACACTCTGACTGTCTTCAAATTTTGATAAACTGATAGTTAATACTGTATAGGGGAACCCAAAAACCCTAAACTGAGTTGTCTCATTTAACTGATAAGCACCTTAAACCCATTGACTAAAAATTCATCATTTAGCATGAATTAGGCTTAAAAACTAATAATTTGCGCTCAATTCTGTCATTTGTATTTTCTTTAGAAAAACCCCAAATTAATGAACCTTGGTAATGGTTTGAATACTACCTGTTTAAACGATTAATCCAACTGCTGGAATGTTGTTCTCTTGACTGTCAGGTGTCAAATTGCATGCCACAATCTTCTTTGACAGCTTTAATAGCTCCAGATGACCGCTCCTGAAAGCCCTAATTTTCACTCTGTTTCGAAATTCTGATTACCTAGTGCTGATTTTTCACCACAACCTTCACATGCTCCACATGTACTTCAGGGAAAACATGATTCTGAACACCTTTGCTTCATTATGGTCTACTATCATTATTGCATAACCTCTGCAAGAAACCATGATTCATCCTCATGATGATCTTCACACCTATCACATTGATTAATCACCAAGAAACACGTATCAAATCCATCACCCAGTATGATTGACATCCTTTGTGTGAGAATCCCGAAGAAAATTCATCCAGAAATGATGATTTTTAGCTTGCAAGACTTTCTTCTAGCGCATGTGTGCATTTGTTTTGCCTTGCGCTACAAGAAAATTTAGGTTAATGATTTGCAAAAATTAAGAAAATGATAAGGGTTTAAACTTGGTTTAGGAGTCCTAATTAAACTTTTATGTTATTTTTTAGACATTTTAATCCATATAAGCATACTATAAGCCCTCTAACTTATAAAATTAAATCAAGATTTTCAAAAATAAAGCTAAGAAAACAAATAATCATGAAATTTAAAAGAAAAAGACTCAAACTATCCTAAGCAACAAAATTTTCTAGAAGTAATGCATAAAACCAAGCTTCAAAACATAAACAAAAGTATTAAAAGATGGAAAACAAAAACATGATCTACCACAAACCTTTGGGGGTGGTTATGAACCCCCCTCATATAAATTTATAGGGGGGTTTTGAACCCCCCTTGTTGTAACATACAAGGGAAGTTTTGAACCCCCCTTGTAGTTGCATATGAATTCAGTTTAGAATGGCGCTGGTAGCCATAATAAATCATAATAAAATATATTTTATTCAAAATATCAATATTTCAATATCATTAGAGAACGAAGGAATCGAACCTTCGACGTCCTGCTTATAAAGCAGGTGCTCTTTCATTGAGCTAGAACCCTTTAAGAATTGGGGATAAGGGAATTATTAACACCAAGATTGTATCATTTGTATTTCTAAGAAAAGACTAATAATCCCAACATTGTTTCTGACTCGAGATACCTAAGAAAGTAGTTTGAATGGCTCTGAACTTATTTAGATATACGCTAACCACTTCAAATCATATGGCTCCGACCTTGTTTAGATATATGCTGACAACTTCAAATACTATGATGTAATAAAGATAATGTATATGTCTTCTAGGAAAATCACATTTAGACTCCGAAACATATAATTATGCATCCAATTGAACTCAAGTTGGCATTTAAAAAGAAGAATATCATGCCACCCAGGCATGCATACCTTACAAGATGATTTCACAAATCATTGGGATGGGTAGAGTCTAGAAGTCAAGTAGAAATTCCAATAAAATCCTTGAAATGTTGGCCGGAGGATAACACAAAACCCAAAAAGAAACATCATAGAAGTTTGGCTTGAACTAACCATGTGGGATTTAAAGAACAAAGGAAAAACCAAAAGCTATCTCTGATGCCAGGGAAAAGAATAGTAATCTCTATGGGAGAGGATTTAGTGCATGCAGACCCATGCAAACATAAAATCATCTTTCCCATAGCTAAAAAGTCCAATAGTGGCATGGAGTTTAGGAAAGTAAACAAATACAAGTACAACCCCAACCATACAACCAGAGAATCAAATTGAGACTCTTATATTCAAATGAAATTCCTAATGTTATTTGCTTCTACCAATCACGTGAACCTTCACATTAATTTTTATGTAGTAATTAACCATTTATGAAATTACCAATCTGCATATCAACATGAATGCTTGTATCTGAAAATACAAAGAAAATGACAAAAATTAGGATTGAAAATGAATATGCATCATAGTACCATAACTATAAATCTTCCATTTTGGCACTGCTCATTTACTTTGTATACATTCATAATAAAGAACATGGCAAAGCAGAACGTACCATATATAGGCACTCGAGATACTGAATATAAGTCACAAAAACTCTAGTAACTATGATGTATAACTAAGTAAAGAATAAAATATCTACTCACAACTATTATAAATAGATTACCTCTTATTAATATTTATTATAAGTAATTATGAAAAATGGCATATCTAAAATGTAAGGAAATCACAAAAGGTGAGACTTCTCAAGTCTCAAGTATGATAGCACTAAAAGTTCCTTAAGTGACAATAGGATCGTTCATGTATAGTAGTGATAAATGGAACTTGTCAATTCTATTTTTATTTTTAATTTGAGGTGCTGAGAAATGGGGCTTAAACTTCAAACATAACTCCTGACTTATCAGATACAAGTGCTACAGATAGTTCCAAACAGGACAACTAGGTTAGTTGAAAACAATTCTCAAGTGTAATCCCTAGAGGGATTAATTTTCTGGATCTAGATGATTAAATAAGAGAAGTAGCAAAAACCAAATAACTACAAATATCTATCCAATGAAACTTGAATTCAAAAAATTCAAGGCTCTAGGCCATCAAACAAATTAGTAGAGAACTTACTATATTATATATATCTACAAGTCTTGCGAGTTTTAGTTGTATATTTTTTTTTCCAAAGACTAGTGGAAGATGAATGAAATATCCTATTTGTGTAATTGAAATAGTCTCGGGGATCATCAACTATAATTAGAGAAATTTACGGCTAAAAGTCAAAGAAACAAGCAAAATGCTTTTTCATCTAGTTGTATTTTTGCATTCAGTTTCAAGCATAAATTATTGGACAAACAAACAATAAGGATAGGATCATGACATACATGATCTATTTTCTATGAAATGCTTTGAGCCTTAACTTCAGAGCTTCTGCAGTATCTTCCTTTTGTTAAACAAATAGCTCCTAAGTGACCTGTCATAACAAAACATATATTTTCAATACATAATACAACACAATCACTTATAATACAACAACTCAAAAGACGTGAAATATAACTTGATTTAATACACCACACATTTTCATAGCTATGGATATATGTGAAATAACAAAATAGTGTGAAAGCCTATTGTACTTCATTGTTGCATTCTGTCAATCATTTGATGCAATGAGACAATGAACTAAATTCTTATTATTCCAATATTAAAACTATAATTAAGATTATTGACCAATTAAGGAGAGGTTTAGAATGTATGATATGATCTAAGAGTAAATCGCATACGATACATTATTGCATACCATTTGGTCTTGGACAATATATATCTAAAATATAAAGTGATCAGATTATCTACTAAGATCTCTAAAATAGAGAACATGACAGTAAAATAATTGTGGGTTCATGTACATAAGTTACATTAGTAATTGCAAAAATGTCAATTACAATGAATATCTGAACCACGGACTTTAAAATTGCATTATGAAGATATCAAGCCATTCTTTGATTTTGTTAGTAAACTTTTAAACTCGAGATTAGAAAAATATTGATGACAGAAATAAATAGTAACTAACTAAATTTCCTTGTGATTAAGGGCTCTAATTCCATAGAAATTAAAATCCTTACAAAAATTCTATTTTTTGTTAGAGTTATGAATATCAAATATATTCAACTGAAAAGGCAATTCCTTACTTGTACAGACTTCACACAATCATTTTCTAGGAAGATGTCAAACAAAAAATAGTTTAAACTTGAAAATGATAGTGCTAGTTAGGAATATTAGATAGCTTCAAATAAGGATCCTAAAGTTCACGCATCAATTTCCTATTAGAGAAACTGACATTGCAATGAAATTTGATATTGTTGTCTTTCTCATCCAAGTTCCTAGAGCTGTAGCAATTTATTTAGGTGTTAAACAAACAACACTTTTGAATGAATAGAAGCTTAATGCACCAAGTGTTACAAAGACAAAATTCCTATGGCTTAGGGTGTACCACAACAGACAAATTAACACGAGAAATCAATATCTTCCTAATATGCAACAGGAACCAAACATCTAATACTAAAGGATCTCGAAGCATACCTTATTTTGAACAGTTAAATTAGATCCCCGTTGAGCTTTTCCCAATCTCGCTTGTGTTATCCATTTGCTCTCAACAAAAACAAACAAGACAAGCATTCTATATAATATGGTGTTAGATCTACTCTTGTTAGAATAATCAACCCATAGTTTACTACCTTAGACATTAATTTAATTATTTTTGTCTTATTTGCCTAGTTCATGTGTCCCACCTTATGCAAGTTGTCATTTACCTATCCATAGTGGTCAAACTTGCCTATTTTGACTCATGTAGCACTTGGGAAACCTCAAGGAATCAATTCTACTTTATTCCTGGCCTCCTAGGCGCCCTTCTGCTTTTTCTGCTTTATTGCCTGCTCTTTCAGTTCTTTAAGGCAATTGGGAAAGTTTGACTAGGTGAGGTTAACTAGTTTTTTGTCCTCCACATTCTCCACTCTTTTTTCCTTTGAAAAGCATGTATGATTTGTCATTACATCACTCTTTAGCTTGCCTAAGTGCTTTTTCCAATTCGTGAGCTCCATGACTGATTTGGAAACTACTTTATGCACCTATGGGGGAATTGCTTAATTTTAGTAAGCCTACTTTTGACTAGATTCGAATTGCCTCCTCATGCATTCGAATCCCTTATGTAATTATTTAATGCAGCAACCTATTATGTTACAGGGTCGGCTATTGTACACTGAGTTAATACAGTTTAGTGTTCAGCTCCATTTTCAGTCTCTTTTGTGAGTGATTTTGCATGATCAATTGATAATTGTTGTGAGTAAAATTGTTCTATCACTGGTTTCAATTTCCAAATGGTATTAAAGCCATTGTAGATCGATTTCTCTCCTTCAAATTTTTTTTTCAAGTTCGACATCAGTGACTGGGAGCCTTCTACTGATAGCCAGGACAAATTTCTAAGCTATGGATGAATCTCAGAAGATCATCTTGACTCCCTTCAACTTCTTTGAATGGAAAGCAGAGATGGAGATACTGTTGAGAGTGAAAGGCCTCTATAGGTTGACTATGGAAACAGAAGTAGAGCCCAATGCAGCTACAGAGAAGATAAAATGGCACAACAGGAGTATTTCCAGAGACCTCCTTTTCCATCTTGATGGATTGACATTACCGAATGAAGTATGGGAGAAGCTTACTGATTTTTTTGGAAAGACAGATGAGATGAGGGGACATCAAATCGAAAATGAACTGATCTCCCTGAGTCCCAATAGCTTTGAATCTCTACAACTCTATTTCTCCAAGTTCAAAGCACTTGTTTTGCAGCTAAAACAGTGTGGGATCGAAAAGAAGGATGATCAGCTGGTCTTGGCCATTCTCTCGAAGCTTGGCCCTAACTATTCAGTGTTTGTTTCGACCTTTTATGCCACAAAACTGATAGCTCAAACCTGGAAGATGCCTAGCCTTGCAGATTTCATGGAATCTCTCACACAAGAACAAGACAAGATGGTGATGATGGGCACCATCAAACCATCCAAAGACCAAGCTTTGGTTGCTGGAGATTGGAAGGTGGATTCAAAAAGAAAAAAGAAAGCTAAAAATCCACTTGAGCAAAAGAGAGACAAGAACAAGTTTCCGGAGGAGCCACAAGGTTCCAAGAAGAACTACCAGAAGAAGAAGAATAAAGGAGAAATGAGCAAGTGTGCATAATGCAATAAGGGCAATCACACTGAAAGCTCTTGTATGAAGAAGCAAATAGACGTGCTAACCCAACTCCTGGAGAAGAATGGCATCTCCCTTCCAGAAAGCTCAAAGAAGAGAGAAGGAGGATCAAGTTCAGAAGACAGAGAGAGAGTTCATGCATTGGTTGCTGGCACATCAAGCTCACCTAGTTTCATCATCGATTTTGGAGCTTCAAGACACATGGTTTCGACCAAGGAGGCATTCTCCTCACTTGACACATCGAAAGGACCACCTATAGTACTGGGAGATGACTCTTTCACTGAAAGTTTGGGCAAAGGGAGGATTGAACTTGATCATGGTCAGTTTAGCAATGTGTTGTATGTGCCTGGTCTTGCCTCCAACCTCTTATCAATGTACCAGATGACTCACACTGGGTCTCCAAAGAAGGTCATATTCTCCCCTGATGAATTCAAGATCACAGATATCTCAAGTGGTAAGGTCATTGCAAAAGGAGTTGCAAATCATGCTCAAAAGGTATACATGTTCTCACACTTCCTACCCTACTCAAACCCCTCTACTCTTCTGATTCATGCTAATGAGGAAAGAAAGCTTTGGCATGAAATATTTGGCCACCTAAATTACAAGTATATTTCTGATCTTAGTGAAAAAGAGATGGTCATAGGGTTTCCCAAGATAAAATTTTCCAAAGGAGTCTGCCAAGGTTGTATCCTAGGAAAACACCCAGAGCATAAATTTGAGAGAGCTAGTCATGAGAGAACCTTTGCACCCCTCGATCTGATCCACAGTGATGTTTCTGGCCCATTCCCTCATATGTCCATGAGTCAGGACAAATATGCATTGAGTTTCAAAAATGAATTTTCCAGGTATTGCTGGATTTACTTCCTGAAACACAAGTTTGAAGTTTTTGGCCTCTTCAAAGTCTTTAAGGCTTTGGTTGAAAACCAGTCTGGGAGGAAACTCAAGGTCCTCAGATATGACAATGGTGGTGAGTATGTCAAGTCTGATTTTTTTAATTATTGTGCAGATGCAGGTATTCAGATGCAGCATTCTATCCCTTACACACCACAGTAGAATGGTGTTGATGAGAGGAAGAACAGATCACTGAAGGAGATGGCAACATGCATGATGGAGGCCAAAAATTTGCCACCAAAGTACTGGGCCGAAGCTATAAACTGTGCATCCTATATCTAGAATAGGGTGCCTCATAAAAAACTTGATGGTATGACTCCTTTTGAAGCATGGAGTGGGCACAAGCTAGATGTGACCCATTTTAGGATTTTTGGCTGAAGGGCTTGGGCTAGAATTCCAAAAAAAATGAGGAAGGCTTTGCAGCCCCAAAGCCAAGAGTGCCTATTTGAAGTGTACTCTGAAGATTCAAAAGGGTACAAGATGATAAATTTGAGCAGAAACAAAGCCTTCATTTAAAGGTGTGTTCATTTTCAAGAAGAACCCCTTGCAGTAGTGGAAGTTGGAGAAGCCTCTTCACCACCTGAATCTCTGAAAGTAAGTGAAGAGTTTGTTGAACATCCTGATTCTGATATGTCTGATAGCGATGAGTTTATTGTAGACCCTAAAAACCCTAAAAGGCCAAAATGGGCAGCCAAGACACTACATTCAGCAGGAGAGCTAGCTGGGGATCCCAATGACCCAAAGAGGACTAGATCTCAATTTGAGAGTGGTCTGTGCATGAAGGATCCTATGTTTGCTGAGAAATTCTATTTGATGGTGGAATCATATCCTCAAACATATGATGAAGAAGTAGGATATCCAAGATGGAAATCAGCCATGAAGGAAGAGTTCAGCTCACTCCAGAAGAGAAACACATGGGAGCTAGTGGATCTTCCCCCAAGAAGGAAGTTAGTTCAGTGTAAGTGGGTCTACAAGACCAAATTTGCTGCTGATGGTTCACCTCTAAAGTACAAGGCCAGATTGGTAGCCAAGGGCTACTCATAGGTTCATGGCATAGATTACAATGAGACCTTTGCACCAGTGGCAAAGATGGACTCCATCAGGCTAGCCTTAGCCATTGCAGCCTCAAAGCAATGGGAGGTACATCACATGGATGTAAAATGTGCCTTCCTGAATGGAGATCTCACTGAAGAGATATATATGCAGCAGCCTCAAGGATTTTCTACTAACCCTTCTCTTGTGTGCAGGTTGAGAAAGTTATTGTATGGGCTAAAGCAAGCCCCCAGGGCTTGGTATGCCAAGATTGATAGCTTCTTGCTATCACTGAATTTTGCTCAGTGAAAATCAGATCCAAATGTCTATTTGAAGTTAATTAATAATTCATTAATGATCATTGTGTTATATTTTGATGACCTCCTCATTACAGGAAGCTCAAAGGATGAGATTGCTTCCTTGAAGGGTGCAATGAACCAAGCCTTCTCCATGACAGATTTGGGGCTCTTAAGCCAATTCTTGGGGCTTGAGATTGCTCAAACCAAATCTGGAATCAAGGTGCACCAGTCCAATTATGCCTTGGAGTTGCTGAACAAATTCAGAATGAAGGATTGCAAACCAAGCAAGACTCCTTTCGTTTCAGGAGTGAAGCTGGAAGAAGCTGATTCTTCACCTATGGTAAACAATACACTGTATAGGCAATTGATTGGATGTTTGTTGTATCTTACACATACTAGACCTGATCATTCTTATGTAGTAAGTGTGGCTTCTAGATACAAGGATCAGCCTCATGATATCCATTGGAAAGCAGCCAAAAGGATCCTTAACTTTGTTCAGGGAACAAGGACACATGGGATCTTCTACAAAGCAAAATCTGATCTTGATTTGATTGGATTTACTGACAGTGATTGGGAAGGTGATAGCATAGACAGAAATTCCACATCAAGATATGTGTTCATGCTTGCAGAAGGGCCAATCATCTGGTCAATCAAGAAACAGAGTGCCATTGCACTCTCATCTACAGAAGCAGAGTACAAAAAAGTTGTTAATGTAGCAACTTAATGTTTATGGTTGTAGGGATTACTTGGAGGGTGTGGCTTCGAATCAGAGTACTCAACTACCATCTACTTTGATAACTAGAGTACCATTCCAATCTACAAAGATCCAGTTCAGAAGCAAAGAACCAAACACATTGAGATCCATATGCACTACATCAGAGAGTTTGTGCATGATGGCACCATTCACCTACTCTTCTGTTCATCTTCAGAACAAGTAGTTGATATCTTCACCAAAGCATTTTGTAAGAAGACCTTCAATAATCTAAAATCACTGCTGGGGATTGCTAATCATGCTGTGAAGCATGAGTGAAGACAAGATTTCCAAATTTTGTTTTACAGTCCATGTTTAAGGGAGGATTTTCCCATGTGATTTTTGCCTCTTTCCTTGGTTGTATGGACATGCAGTATGTAAAGGGTAACTAAGCCTTGTTGCTAGGCCCTATAATTTTCTGATATATTACTCATAATTTAGGCTTAAGGGGGGGTGTTAGAATAATCAACCCATAGTTTACTACCTTAGACATTAATTTAATTATTGTTGTCTTATTTTCCTAGTTCATGTGTCCCACCTTATGCAAGTTGTCATTTACCTATCCATAGTGGTCAAACTTGCCTATTTTGACTCATGTAGCACTTGGGAAACCTCAAGGAATCAATTTTGCTTTATTCCTGGCCTCCTAGGCACCCTTCTGCATTTTTTGCTTTATTTCCTGCTTTTTTAGTGCTTTAAGGCAACTGGGAAAGTTTGACTAGGTGAGGTTAACTAGTTTTTTGTCGTCCACATAATCCACTATTTTCTCCTTTGAAAAGCATGTATGAGTTGTCATTCCATCACTCTTTAGCTTGCCTAAGTGATTTTTCCAATTCGTGAGCTCCATGACTGATTTGGAAACTACTTTATGCACCTATGGGGGAATTGCTTAATTTTAGTAAGCCTGCTTTTGACTAGATTTGAATTTCCTCCTCATGCATTTGAATCCATTATGTAATTATTTAATGCAGAAACCTATTATGTTATAGGGTTGGCTATTGTACACTGAGTTAATATAGTTTAGTGTTCAGCTCCATTTTCAGTCTCTTTTGTGAGTGATTTTGCATGATCAATTGATAATTGTTGTGAGTAAAATTGTTCTATCACTGGGTTCAATTTCCACAACTCAAACATATATAATCAACAATGTATAAGCAATTAAACACATCCATGGATTCAATATTCATTTAAATGCACATTATTGGACAAAAAAATATATTTCTATTAATCAAATCAGAGATTACACAAGTGACAACCTCTATCGGAACATCTACAAACTAGAGAAACTGAGTCCTTCACCTAGGCCTCCAGCACCCCAATCCTCCATTTCACAATAGCAAGCTCACAAGCAAAGGCAATCTTTGGAAGAACACAAAGTGCTCCAAAGGGACAAAGGGATGCAGACTCAAGTATATGCAAGCTATGGCAACAAAGGACTATAGTTTTGTTGCTCTTCAATTCCTCTCCTTCAATGTATCCAAGGGGTTCCTTATATAGCACTCCAAAGTGGTAATGGAGGGTCAAATCCGAGTGATATTGAGGCATATAGAAGGCCAAGATTCAAGTGGTTCATACACACATGAAGGAAAACTCCAAAAAATATTTGGATTTATGCACACATCCCGATGTACGCGGGTTTAAGGTCAAAATTCGCCTATACACCCAAGTATGGTTTTAAAAGTCACGTACAACAATAAAGATTTGTTTTTTAGGGATGAAATTGGAAAAATAAAAGTATAATATCAGTCCATGGGGTCTAAAGAGTCTGCAGAGGGGCATGGAAGGCCATAAACATGTGATCAACCATGTGTGGTAAGATCAGCTATAACCGATGCCCCCTAATGTGTGAGGTCAGAGGAGTAACATGATGGCTGAAATACATTATAAAATCCATCCCAAAAGTGGAGTTATGAAGAACCAGGTTGAAGAACCAACCATCCATCAGTATAGTACAATAACCAATCTATGTATATGATTGCAAATAGAGATAGCAGTTCCAGATACATAAGAGTACAATGGCCATGAATAGGCATGATATACAAAATCTGACATGTGTGATCATCACCATGTACAATATATAATAGAAAGAATATCCATGATGAAGATATACAATGGATCAAGATATCCACATAATTTGAAGATATACAAAGGATCAATATCTCCATAATAGCTTAATATATTTGACATACACTAGAATCAAGTCACAACAGCTGAAATCTCATGAACGCTGGCACGATCAAGGATGTAGCATATGTGGAATGCCACCAAGCTTGAAATTCTTCTACACAAATAGCTGCAAGTAAATATCCTACTATGCGAATAAAGGTGTCGAGTTCGAACATAGTAGTCCATTGTCTGATTACCGGCCATTGATGTATATTGTTAACAGACGCGAGATCACCCACCAATTTTGAAAATGGGAATGAAGGTAATAGAGTGCAATATAACAAGTGTGAATAGATGTGTTGAGGTTGAACACTTGGAAGAATCCATCGATCAGGGGAGATTGATGTATTACCAAAGCTGTCGATGGTGAGAGAACCTACCACTGATGACTGTAAGTCTCAAGGCACTCAAATGACTCTATACTCCTATCCTAGAATAAATGATATGAATTCGATGGGATGGAATCCACTGGAAGGAGGGCCTTAAGGCATCCCCCATCAACCAACATGAGGTACTTATCAATGGTGTATAATATGGAAGAACTCGAACAAGATGTGCACGAACCAGTAATAGTACCGGAACTAGTGGAAAATGAGAGATTAGTGACCAAAAAAATGACCAAAATTCACATATCAATGACCACTTTTGGTTTGGCGATCGCTGGTGGCTAATTTACGGTCTTTTATTATGCGACCAAAATTGGTCATTTTTATTTTGGTCATTTATAGCTTGTCAGTTGGTCATTAATTTGGTCATGTATCTGAATCAATGACCAATTATATGACCACATTTATGACCAAATTAATGACCACATAAGAAGCTAAAATATGACCAAATTTGGTCGCATAATAAAAGACCATAAATTAGCCACCAAAACTGTTTTTTGGTCATTGATATGCGAATTTTGGTCATTTTTTTTGTCATTTATATCTCATTGTTTGGTCACAAATCTCTCAATTATTGGTCACTAATTTAGTCATTTTTAGTCGCTTTATGTGTGGTCATTATATTTTAGTAGTTTGAATGGTGTCCATTATTAATCAATATAAATTTTTAATATGATATTATGTTTAATTAAAAAAAAATCATACATTTATTCTCATCTAATATACTTGTTAATTATGCAATGTCACATTATAATTAATTATAACACTTGTAAATAATATCTATTACACATGGGTGATTCCATGAAGATGGGTAACACTTTTTGGCCAAATTTGGCGATGAAAACCTGATTTTTTACTCATGTGCTAGATAGAAGCCCTCAAAACACATATATTCCATGTGAATTTTGACTTGCAGTATAAAAACAAATTGTAGAATATTATGTTGGCTTCATAGTGATATTTTTTTTAAAATATTATGATGTCATTTAATGTGTGAATTTTTGCATTTAATGAACTGTGTGACCTTAAAAATTTGAAGAAGCTAATAAGTGGCTCGTGTCCACGTAGAGTAATTCAACCTTGCATTAATAATTTAAAAAAAATAAATATATGAGCATGATATACATAAAATACAGTGTGATGTGCATATTTTTTTGTTAATTTTTTTCGCATTATACAATTATTTATTATTTTTCGAAAGTGACCACATTCGATTTCAGCATCGTTTTAAACACATATTTGTCCACGTAAAGGAATTTTTTGTATTTTTTCAAAAATTGAAAAACCAAAGATACCCTTTTGAAGAGGACACGTCGATATGTGATGTGGGCATTTTAAAGATTTTTTTGGATGTGTATTTTTAACTCTGCGGATTTTTCTTTGAGCTGCTTCGAAGTTGCAGTGTGGTTTTCTAAGTATAAGTTTTAGAAGTAATTAAAAAATAAATATCATATGAATGCCAAAATGCATGTATGACACGTCAATGGATAGAAGATTCGTTGGTGAATCTATCGGTATCAACTCCGCTCAGTTATGTGCTAGGAATGGTAGGGTTTACACCTCTGCAAGGCACAGGAAATTTTCCATTTGTTTGAATGAGGGCTAAGTCTGTTTTTTTAAGCCCTCGACCGAGGTATGAACCTCGACCGAGGTATCTAAATACCTCGGTCGAGGTATTTAAATACCTCGACCGATGGTTTGTAAAGCCCGCAATACCTCGGTCGAGGTATTTAAAAACCTCGACCGAGGTATTTAAATACCTCGGTCGAGGGCTTAATAAAACCTCGGTCGAGATATTAAGACCTCGGTCGAGGGCTTAACAAGCCCTCGACCGAGGTGCGTTTTTTTGTTTTTACCGAAATGCTCTTGCCAAAAAGTGTTACCCAGGTCCGTGGATTCACCCACATGTAAATCATACAATGTCACATTAATTAGTTAATAATTACAACATTGATACATAACATAAAGTACAACCATATATATAAGTTTTAAACCACAAATTATATTATATGAGATGTCAAAAGTATTACAATAAATATGATTTTTCTCAAATACTCATATTAATTTCCATATAACTTTACAGGAAAATCATCACTTTTCAAAATATTACAATGGCTAAACCATCATACTTGCACTTGGCTGCAAAACCATACTTAGATCCCACGTCATCAGCTTCAAAACCATACACAGCACTAAACCATACTTAGATCCCACGTCAGCAGCTTCAAAGCCTTAACATCGGGTTCTTCATACTGAATGGCAAATCTTCAATAGCAGACTCTTCATACTGAATGGCAAATCTTCATTAGCAGGCTCTTCATACTCAATGGCCCACTTATAAGTTAAGCTCACTCCTGCAAAATCCAATAAAAAAATATCACTTGTAAAGTAGAAAAACAATGAAGCAAATTATTTATCTTGTTCAACAGCTAACAACAATAACCAAGTTCATGTGCAAAATAATAAAATCTAATCTAACAAATTCAATTTAAGAATTGGTTAAAATTAAACTTGAATGGATAAATCTACAACCAAGTTCATGTGCAAAATAATAAAATCTAATCTAACAAATTCAATTTAAGAATTGGTTAAAATTAAACTTGAATGGATAAATCTACAACTATTTAGTACCTAAGAAAAGTAAAACTCAGCTCTAAACCAGGAAATGGATTTCAACAGGAAAGGTAATCAACGAATCCACAAAACAATTATGCTCGACTGCATAGGTAGAAACCTGCATACATAGTGCAATCTGTGAAGGAGTTCACCCCTATATGTCATGTGGTTAGTGAATGACATGACAACTATGGAAACTAATTAATGCTTTAGAACCCCATCAAACTATTGTGATGTTATACTCAACCACCAGTATAATCAAAACCCATCAAATAGCATCAACATTCCCAATTTCCTACATGCCTACCTTGTCCTTGTTTCAAACATATATTTGTATATAAACAAACGAAAATTATAAAAAGTTCTTTTTAACTTGTCATCCTCAAAGTGTTCATGACATAGTTCAGGCATCAAGCCAAGAACCATCATATTTTACCCTCTATATCTATATATAATAAAAAAAAAATCATGAGTTTTTCTTTCTTGGACTCTGGACTCTGGAAAATTCACTTTATATTCACTCAAAAAATTTCATGAATTTTATCTCTATATACATATATATTCTAGTGACATGCCATATCAACACAATGACATTCATACATGAACCACACCCATACAACCTAGCCACTTTGGAATAAAATCATATATACTAGTATATGCAAAAAAATACTTCTATGAATTATAATCACGAATCTAAAAAGAACTATTGCTTGTTATTTTTTTTTTCCATTTGAACTCATTTGGCATGTTGGACAGTCAGGTTTCCTAATAGTAAAAGACTTCTAGGAATGTAATATCTGCATACCAGTGGTAAAATTGTTTGAAATAGCCTCAATATCATCTGTCATGGCCTGTGCTTTTGATCTGATAAACTTTGCCTTCAAAATATGAACTTTTGATCTGATGAACTTTAGAATCACTTGTGCTCAACACATACACACAATCAATTTCTGCAAATAGATTAGTCCACAATCACCTGAGATTGGCACTAAAATCATACCAAATGCAAGCATGCTTCCTTGTGTCCATGTGAAATAGAGACCTGGCCGGATTTCTATAATACTGATTGGTCACCAGCCTTTGGAAAAATAGCAAAAAAGAGATAAGAGTTGGTAGAATATTTTTAAATCTAGACATTCAGATAAATATAATGTTCAGTGTTATATAAGCCTGTAGTGTAAGAATGCACCCCATTTTTTGTAAGTAAAGCCCATAAGGTATCGACACAAACAATGTAATAATTTATAAATAAAGTGCATGATCAATATTTTCAAGATCAAACAAACCACTAGATAGGGTCATTGATCAATCTATTGATATTGTCAATAACCTTAGGCTATGTAGAGACCTAGTCCCAAGCTGAATAGGTTAGCTATTATCTCTATTACAAACTTATGTTATTAGTTGTACTAGTGTACTCTTATTCTCCCAAATATAACCAAGCTATGCCATTTCGACAGTGGGTTTTCCTCCTCCTACTCGGGTTTCCCATTTAAATCCAAGTGTGTTATAGTGTGTGTGTTGCTATTGCTTTCATCATTTTGAAAAACTCTTCATGACAAATATCATCTCCACCAAGATATGGTAGTAGCATTTGATTGTGAAACCACTTTTGCATTTGGTCATTTTCATATGACCAGCATTTTTACTAGATTGTTTTTGTCAATTTTACGAGGCATGCCAATAATAACAAATTCAATGGCTACTAATGAAATGAGCACCATCCAATAAGGTTACCACAATATGAATAGCAAAGCTAATGCGATCTGTAGATTAGTGTGAGGTGTTTGTGGAACACTGGTCATGAGCTACACAGATGCATCCACAACATTATAAAACAGTGCCATGGCCAGATATTCTCAACTACAAGGATAAACATTGTTCACGACCACAATGGACAGTTGTTTGAGATATGTTTCTTATAATTTGTTTCATCAAGTTCCACTCTATATGAAATGATTGCCTTCCACTGATTTAAAATTTTCAGAATCTTAACATTTCAATGATTTGTATATACTCACAGATCTCATTGCCTTGACCAGATGACCCTGACAACAGGGAACTTGGACATTTATCAAACTCTTACCATTTTTTCTGTGAATTGCTACACATTTTGCAATTTGGTGCACTCGCTCCTTGATGTATATAACCATCAAAATACATGGTAACCAAGAAAAAATTAACAAAACCACTGTGAACAAAATGAAGTAGCTGCTTAGCCATAGTCACTGATGCTTACCTCATAACTAGAATTTATGGCCTTCATACCATATTATATTTTTATTTTACATGTTAAAACAACAAATGCATGGAACCCCCTACCAAGTCTCTCACCCCTCTTCCTCAATTCATGCAACCTCAATGGAGAGAGGGAGGCCATGACATAGATCTACCCAAGCCATGAAGGAGAGGCAAGAGTGTCACCAAAATTAGCCACACAACTCTCCTACAACCCTCATTAAATGATAAATTCCTGACTCTTGTGCTAGTTCAGATGATGTTGTAACTTGTAGATCACATGGAACCAACAAATGATTTGTAGAGGCCATCCAATAATGATAAAAATGATCCTAGCATCCCCATGCAGACCTAATCACAACAACAGCTTTAATGAATCTTCTCAATGTTTGTTTTCATTCCATTTTATGCCTTAATAACAATCTTTTGCGGGAAATTCAATTTTTATGTTGTATGGCTAAGTGGATTTTTTGGGGACACTCAATTTGAATGTCACGTTAACCATACTACATCAATATGAGCTTCCGGCATACGATTATGGATATATTTAGGGTGAACTCGACATTGAAAAGTTTGCCATTGTGCATCAATGGTTCATGTATATTA
>LPNX010172705.1:0-28892 GCA_001517045.1 Pseudotsuga menziesii
GGAGGAGGATATTCGAAATTGTCATCCGGTTGATCAAAGGTTTTTGATCCTACAATGATAGTAGGATTTTCATCCTGCAAATTAATTTCGTCAGAAGGAATCAAACTAGGAGTCACTGCATTGCTAAAGGCTTTAAAGGTTGCCTCCCTGTAAATTTTACTTTTAATCAGCTCAGTCAAAGGCACAAGGATCTTTACCTTGTTAATTTCATGTTCAAAATTAAAGCCACCAATAGACTTATTACTCTCTTCTGGGCTCATATCTTCATCCTTTTTCTGTTTTAGAGTTTGTTTTTGGTTTACAGGTGAATTTTGTTTTAAAGAAGAAGCTTTCACCAGCTTCTTGGTTTGTGTTGCACGCTTCACACCTGACCTCAAGCCATATGATTTTTGTGGCAACTGCTGACAGACCTCTAGCATGGACATTTGGTAATCATCCTCTTCATACTGATTTAATTCCATGGCATACTGATAATCAGCTCGAGTTACAAAATGTGAAGGAGCATCATCATCAAACTGACCAATATTCTGTTCTTCCTCTTCCAGTTCATCTAACTGACCTTCATCAAATTCATATGATTCATCCCCTCAGAGATTATTGTTTTGGAAAGGAGGTTGAATTTTTTGTTCTTCGTTTTCTTGTCTCTCCCTCTGTATATCAGTATTTCTTCTTTCTCTTGGGAAGAATCTAGGGGCAAAAGGTCTCCTGAACTGATTTGGACTTCTATCATTTTCAGGCACAGATCTATTTTGATTTCTATTTCTATTTCCCACTTCTAATCTGTCAATTTTATCAGACAAATGTTTTAGGAGTTTACCCATTTCATCCATTTTGCCATCTGATGACCTTTCTACCTGCTTGGATGTAGTGACTGCTTTCTTCCCTTTTCTGTCCATACTTTGGTGTTCTATTTCATCTTTTAATCTGTTGGATGCCAAAATATTTGATTCTACTTCTAACGCTGCATTTTGGATGTTTTGCAATGAATATGACTTTCTTTCTCTTAATAGCAAGGAAAAATCAGAATTGAATGAGTTTGCATAAGACATCATTGCTGATATCTCAGTAGGTTTTATTTGAGCTGGGATCTTGCTATATACCTTGTTAAATATTTTAGTAAATTCTCCAACAGTTTCATCCTTTTTTCTTCTTAAAGACTCAAACTCTGTTTGGTAATACATAAAATCCTTTGTGTCCCCCCAGTGTTTCAGAAATACTTCTTGTAAGGCATCAATACCATCTATGGAATTTGCTGGTAAATTCCGAAACCACGTTCTAACCTCACCATCTAGACTTTAGACAAATAATCTCATCCAAACATCAGAATGTTCATAATTTTGATTATCTGTAAAGGCTATAAACATATCCCAATGTTGTTCTGCAGTAACCTCCCCTTGGGCATCAAACCTTGGCATATATTTCTGATAATCTCCTCCTGGGAGAGCATTAAGGGCCTGAGGCAAAACAAGGGGAGCATATCTAGCTGCTATCATAGCAGCCATTCGATTTGGTGGTGGTTGGGCCATTTTAGGGTTTGTATTCAATTGAACACCACTTGACTGCTGTGATGAGGAGGACAAAGTACTGGGACTTGGCTGATTTACTGGGACAGTCTTAAGTAGATGGGAATGGATTGAAGGAGTTTTTAATGCTTCAATATTAACTTGTTCTGGTATTAAGGGATTTGTAAAGACCTGCAGATTGTCAACTTTCAAATGGGTAAATAACAAATCTAACTCCTGACGCCCTTTTTGTGACTGTGGATTTAGAGAAAAATTTGGAAAGGATGCAGATTCAGGAATTTCTAAAGCTTCTGGTAGTTTAAATTTCTCTGATGAAGTAGCAACCAGATTTCTCCTAGTCTCCCTTAATAACTCTTCTGGATCTAAGACTCCTGGATTTAGAGGAGATGAGGGATTTCCTTGAGTCCCTATCTTCCTTGAAGCCACTGTAACTGCTCAAAAGGTGATTTGAATGTAGTCTATATCAGGTTTTGCTGATTCTGTTCACCCTACCAAAATCAGTTTCAAAATGTCGATCACCCAGGGAAAATTCTTTCCTTTATCCGTCCCTGGCAACAGCGCCAGAAGATGTTATCCCTAAAGTTGGACCTAGACTACGGGATCCAAGCTTAAGGAAATCTTAGTTTGAAAATGACCAAATCAAATGAAATCAAATCAAGAAGACAGACTGGTATAAAACTTAAGGCTAATATATCTTCACAGTACTATAAAGTACTAGGCTGGTATCATATGTTTATACAGTTTTAGGTATGAGATTACACTATCACAGATATATATAGCTGGTATATGTCACAGATAATTAGATACAAGTATTCACAAGAAAAGCAGAATGTATGACAGGCTGGTAAAACAATGAGGGCTGCAAGAAAAATCATAGAGATCATATAACATAAACATACAGAACAGCATTCAATAAAAAGGATTCTATGATCCTGATAACATAAAGTGAAACTGTGACTGTGTATGAATATTAAAGATAACTGTTTCTTCTTATAAGAATTAGAATAATGGAATGTGAGTGACCATATACCTAAAAGAATTACCAAAGAAACAGTTTATGTAGTACAGAAACAAATCATCATTATATTTCATTCAAAGCTAGAACCTGTTGAAGCTGCAAAGATTTTATGCTATACAGAGCTGTTTACAATTCATCCAACATGATTCCCCAAAACTACCAACCCCCTCCTATTAGCTCGAGAGCCCTCTTTGTATCAAAAAAAAAATTCCATCTAAAGCTAACCATAGATCCTATAAGTTTGGATCGACCCCCTACAAAAGTGGGACATCAAATCCCTTACAAAATGATTTTACATTACATGTGTCCTACAACTGTCACACATCATATTACAAATTCAAAATAAAACAACTTTCAAATATCTACAAGCTTCTAGAAGCTTCATCTAAAGTAGCCAAGTCATTGAGAACCTGGGAGCACCTTTGAAGTCTTGCCAATTCCATGTCTTTGTCCTTTTCCTTTTCCTGGGCTTTGAAATGCTCAAGCTGCTTCTGCATAGCTCGCTTCTCCTTAAGGATATTTCTGGAAACCATCAATAGTTTTTGAAATTTTGCCTCCTTTTCTTCCATATCCTCCCTTAACCTTTTGTTTGCTACCAAAAGCTTTTCATTGATCTCCTGCAAGTATCTGGTTTGTTCCTTGTATATTTGAAGGGACCTTTGGCATTGACCAAGTTCTGGAATCACATTTATATCGTCCTCTTTTATACAATCTTTCTCTTCTGGTAGATTTCTTAGTTTTGAACCTTCAACAAGTTTATTTGGTTCCTCTGTATATAATATTTCAGGTATGGCACCTGCCACTCCTTGTATGTCAATGAATTCCTCCATGTTCTCAGAATGTTTATCTTCTGCTGCGTTGATGGTTCCTTCACTGGATGCGTCTTCGATAATCACAACCTCTCTAGCACCTTCCTGTGCTATTCTTTTTTCTTTCTGCAGTTTATCCCTCATTCTAGTCCTCGGTTTATCTTCATTAAATAGCTGCTTGCAAGTTGTCTTTTTAGCTGCAATACTTTTCAATATATCACTAAGCTTTTCTGTTCCTTCCTGTATGCAGGGTGTTTGAGGGTCAACACTGCTTTGTACAGCCTTATTAACAGCAGTTATTTTTTCATTTTTATCCTTCTGATTTGCATCTACAGGGTTTTCTATTTGTTGGCTGGCCTCATCCATCATTTTCTTACCCTTTTGCTTAGGGTTTTCACTGAATCCAAGTTCTGCCAATAAAGAACTCCATGACCTACCTTCCTTGTCCAATTGGTTTAAAACCAACAGCTTGATCAATCCTTGATGATAGATTGATCTGGCTGTATGTGATGGGTATTTTTGTACCTTAAAAATCATCTTTTGAAGACTCTTAAGAAGGTAGAAAGGGATATTTAGATGTATAACACCATGAATATGCAGTAAAAGCTTCAAATGACTCTTTAACACTCGATCATACCTTCCATCACAGGTAATGTAGTTCTGGACAACTTCTAAGGGTACTCTCCATCCTAGCTTCATCCTATTGACATGCACACCATTCTTCCAATCAAGCTTTTCATTACCAAGGTCCAACATTAGGGATAACATAAGGTTTAGTGAGAAATTTGCAAGTTAAGAGAGGGAACTAGAAACACATGATCACCAATACTTGCATGCACAAACTAGGCTTTCATAAACACCAATTTGCATGCACCAACTAGGGTTGACAAGGTATGAGATGGAACTAGGATTTACTTCAACCAATTTAGGGTTTGTAAGGTATCATGTATGTTAGTATGGTATGATGTTAGTATGATGTATGATGTATGGTATTGTATGATGTTATTGTATGTTAGTATGGTAAATGTATGGTATGTTATTGTATGATGTTATGTTATATACATTTAATTACATTGCCATGTACAAATTGGAAACCAACTAGGCTTACATGATCACCAATACTTGCATGCACCAACTAGGCTTTCATGAACACCAATTTGCATAAACCAACTAGGGTTGAAAAGGTATGAGATGGAGCTATGGTTTAGTAAGCAATTTCCAAGTTAAGAGAGGGAACTAGAAACACATGATCACCAATACTTGCATGCACCAACTAGGCTTTCATGAACACCAATTTGCATGCACCAACTAGGGTTGACAAGGTATGAGATGGAACTAGGGTTTAGTGAGCAATCATGCAAGTTAGGAGAGGGAACTAGAAACACATGATCACAATTACTTGCATGCACCAACTAGGCTTTCATGAACACCAATTTTCATGCACCAACTAGGGTTGACAAGGTATGAGATGGAACTAGGGTTTAGTGAGAAATAATGCAAGTTAGGAGAGGGAACTAGAAACACATGATCACCAATACTTTCATGCACCAACTAGGCTTTCATGAACACCAATTTGCATGCTCCAACTAGGGTTGACAAGGTATGATATGGAACTAGGTTTTAGTGAGCAATTTGCAAGTTAGGAGAGGGAACTAGAAACACATGGCCATGTACAAATCAGAAACCAACTAGGCTTTCATGAACACCACTTTGCATGCTATCACTAGCGTTGACAAATAACGAGATGGAACTAGGGTTTAATTCAAATAATTTAGGGTTTGTAGGGTATGATGTATGTTAGTATGGTATGATGTTAGTATCATAGGGTATTGTAGGGTATGATATGGTATATATTACACATGCATGCATGACTTAGTGTTATGGTATATTGTTAGTATATTATGTTAAGAGAGGGAACTAGAACCACATGATCACCAATACTTGCATGCACCAACTAGGCTTTCATGAACACCAATTTGCATGCTCCAACTAGGGTTGCCAAGGTATGAGATGGAACTAGGGTTTAGTGAGAAATCATGCAAGTTAGGAGAGGGAACTAGAAACACATGATCACCAATACTTGCATGCACCGACTAGGCTTTCATGAACACCAATTTGCATTCACCAACTAGGGTTGACAAGGGATGAGATGGAAATAGGGTTCAGTGAGCAATTTGCAAGTTAGGAGAGGGAACTAGAAACACATGGCCATGTACAAATAGGAGACCAACTAGGCTTTCATGAACAGCGCTTTGCATGCTAACACTAGGGTTGCAAATAATGAGATGGAACTAGTGTTTACTTCAACCAATTTAGGGTTTGTAGGGTATGATGTATGTTAGTATGATATGATGTTAGTATCATAGGGTATTGTAGGGTATCATATGGTATATGTTACACATGCATGTATGACTTAGTGTTATGGTATATTGTTAGTATGTTATGTTATGGTATGTTATTGTATGTTAGTATGGTATGATGTTAGTGTCAGAGGGTAATGTAGGGTATGTTATTGTGTGTTAGTATGGTATGATGTTAGTATCATAGGGTATTGTAGGGTATGATATGGTATATTACACATGCATACATGACTTAGTTTTATGATGTTAGTGTATGGTATATTGCAATGGTATGGTATGTTAGTATGGTATGTTGTTACTATGTTATGTTATGGTATGCTATTGTATGTTAGTATGGTATGATGTTAGTGTCATAGGGTATTGTAGGGTATGTTATTGTATGTTAGAATGGTATGATGTTAGTATCATAGGGTATTGTAAGGTATGATATGGTATATATTACACATCTATGCATGACATAGTGTTATGATTGTTAGTGTATGTAATTTAGTTAGTGTATGGTATGGTTATGATGTTAAAAAGTTGAGGATAGCCATAATGTTAAAAAGTTGATGAGTCATAAATTCTTTCTTTAAGCTATTGAAAATTCATAAGTTAGCACACATGTGAACCACAGATATCATTATATCACATAGGTTAACCACACATATCATCTTCCAATATCAAGTCAACCATATCATGTTCCAAGATCAAGTCAACCATATATGTATAAATTTGAACCTTGCTTTTTTAATTATATATGTTTAGAAATAATGTTACAAAAATTGTCATGCCATATGGCCATAATACAAAATAGTTAATAAAAAAGTGCATATGTGTGTATATGAACAAAAATTTACATCTATGTATCCCCCCCTATACATTTATTCTACTTATCCCCCCTTTTGCTTCCACTACCAATGTCTTCGGAGAAGTCTAGATTTCTTTTCCGACTGCTCACTGGTGATCCCCATTGTTGAACAAGAGGGATAGGTCACATCAATGGAGACTATAGAAAAACCAAATTTTGTAAGTTATTTTACCAACCTTTAAAAATTCTATGTACATTTGTTCAAATTCCAAAACCAAAATAACATTTTTACTTACTGTATGTGAGTAAGTAATGGTGGATCGTGGTGCCTCACTAATAGTGACCCTAATTGGGTGCTCTTCAAGCACCACTTGCTCACAATCAAGCTGCATAAAAAAAATATATATGCCAATGTCAACAAATATGCATGTACCTTGGGGGGGAAGAGGTGGGTCACCGATTTGTGTCTCTTCAAGCACCAAATCAGATAAAGCGATACACAAACGTACAAAGAAAGTGATACATAAACATACCTACTGGCTCGTCAAAGGTGGGTCACCGATTTGATGCTCTTCATGCACCGGTGCCTCACTAGGGGCCTACATAAAGTAACATATATGTCAATTTCAAATAAAATAATGGATCAGAGACATATATACTACATGGATAGAAAATAATGTTACAAAAGAAAGCGAAACATACATGTACCTCGCTGGGGGGAAAAGGTGGGTTGAAAACAACCTCGCTTTGGTGATGTTCAAGCACCACTGTCTCAATAGGTTCTTGCATAAAGTAACATATGTCAAAGTGATACATAAACCTACAAAAATGTACAAAGAGAAAGCACCAAATCAGGGAAAGCCATGCATAAACGTACAATGAAAGTGATACATAAACTTACCTGCTGCCTTGTCAGAGGAGGTGTGTAACCAATGGATGGATTAGCTAGGAACGAGAGAAAAGGACTTCTACTTGTACTAGCCAAGAAGCTCACTTTTTGGACAAGTTAATCAAACTCACATTGCTACATACAAAAGGATAACGATACAATTAGACAATTTCAAAAAAATAAAAAAGTATATGTTGAATCATTAAAATCACAATTAAAAGAAAGAGATACATAAACGTACCTATTGGCTTGTGATAGGTGGTTCATCAACATGTAAAATAACATATGTCAAATTTAGATAATAAAAAGAATCTTAGACATATATACTACATGGACGAAAAATGATGTTTTCAAAGAAAGAGAAACATAAACATACATGTTGGCTCGTCAAAGGTGGGTCACTGGTTTGGTGCTCTTCAAGCACCAGTGCCTCACTAGGGGCCTGCATAAAGTAACATATACGTAAATTTCAGATAAAATAGTGAATCAGAGACATATATACTACATGGACGGAAAATGATGTTACCAAATAAAGCGAAACATACATGTACATGGTGAGGCAAAAGAGGTGGGTTGACAATAACCTCGCTTTGGTGCTCTTCAAGCACCACTGTCTCAACGGTTCCCTGCATAACGTAACATATGTCAATGTCAGATAATACAAATAAAATGAGACATATACATGATGGACGAAAAATGATTTTTCCAAAGAAAGAAAAACATAATTAAAAACATATTTAAAATAATACTTGTGTTTGGGAATCTACCTCTGCATGAAAGGGAATAGGCTGAGATACAATGTACTCACCCTGGGAACCATGCATAAAACATGTTATATCAAAATTAGGATGTATTGAAAGTTACAATCTATACTATAAATATGTAAATAAAGTTGACAAATAAACAAGTATAGTTCTTACCCCTATTGGTGAAGAACCAAACCCATATGGAATATTGATAGCCACATCAGTGTTCTCAATATTGATCGGCAGACTATGCGACTGTGGTGTGCCATGGGACACCAGCTATATATTTGTTCACATAATTTGTTAGATAATTAAATAGAAATAAATTGCGAAACAATTGAAAGTTTTGATATGAAACAAAATATTATTAAATGATGTTACCAAAGAAAGCGAAACATACATGTACCTGGAGGGGGGGAAGAGGTGGGTTGACAACAACCTTGATTTGGTGCTCTTCAAGCACCACTATCTCAATGGTTCCCTGCATAACGTAACATATGTCAATGTCAGATAATACATAGAAAACGAGACATATACATGATGGACGAAAAATGATTTTTCCAAAGAAAGCGAAACATAATTAAAAGCATATTTAAAATAATACCTGTGTTTGGGAATCTACCTCTGCATGAGAGGGAATAGGCTAAGATACAATGTACTCATCCTGGGAACCCTACATAAAACATGTTGTATCAAAATTAGGATGTATTGAATGTTGCAATCTATACTATAAATATGTAAATAAAGTTGACAAATTAACAAGTATAGTTCTTACCCCTATTGGTGAAGAACCAAACCCATATGCAATATTGGCAGTCGCATCAATGTTCTCAACATTTATCGGTGGACTATGAAACTATGGTGTGCCATGGGACACCAGCTATATATTTGTTCACATAATTTGTTAGATAATTAAATAGAAATAAATTGTGAAACAATTGAAAATTTTGATATGAAACAAAATATGATATGAAAATAATGAGTTTTACTTACAAAGCAAAGTAATCCATTGTCTCGGAAGTCTAAAGTAGGGCCATAGCATATGCCCCCACACAATTTGCAAGGGTGTGGAGTAACATAACGCTCTGAATGCTCTACATCTCCTGTGTGATCTATAGATGGTCCCACCTTAGAAGAGCCAACCCCTTGGTCTACATTCCCTTGGACATCAATCCCATGCTAAAGAAATGTATCTGCCAAGTCAAATAATGCCTCCTATGTATTCTCATTCACAGGACCCGTAGGAGGATATAACCGAGGGGGTTTTGGTGTGTGTGGATGGCGTGGCACACGGTTTGGATCCATCCTGGCCCCTTCCCTATCTTGGGGCATCCCATGACCAACACCCTAGAAGCCTAAGAGATCGAAGCAATTAACATGTTTCCCTAGGATGAATTCTGCATACAACTTCCTAAGGAAATAAAATGGGATGTCTCTATTCCCATGAGAACCTTCATCGAAGACCATATACCAACGATCCATCCAATTGGCCTTTATATTTGGTTCAACGCACCAGTATATGGAAATGTGTGCTCAACTGGTGGGTGGAACCAATCTGGTGCTAGGGTCCCGAAATAATGAAAATAATTGGTCTTTTATAATTTTAAGGACTTTGATGTCTTTATAACTCAATCCATCAGATTAGTATTGCCTCTTGGATTCTATGTACGAGCTAATGTTGTACATAGCTCCTTGGGCTTTGGCAATTGTGTTTGTTATTGTGTACAATGCATCGGCTAGAGACTCTCTCAAAAAATACCCCCCTCTAATAGATGAGCTAAAGCGCCTCAATGACACCAAACGCGCAATAATCTGTGAGTTTCAATCTTGTTCCCCCTCAAGGTTTGGGTTAGGTTGTGGGTTAGGTTGTTGTGGGTTAGGTTGTGGTGGGTTTTCCACATTGTCTTTTTCATTTATGCCAATCTGTAAAAATTTAAACAAAAAAATACAAGTTGTTTTACTTAATCATTCTTTGATTTCATTCAATTTTTTTTATTAAATTTGTTTAAAATAATTATAAAAACTATGAAATTATGGAAAACAATAAACAATTGAAGACTAACTGAAATGGACAAGACAATTTACCTGCCATTGGAGCCAATCCACCTCGAACTTGACCTCCAAAAGCTAAAACACAAATCGCCTCTACATTATTTCTCCCACACGGTTTCTTTCTCTCTCGAGCCTCGACTATGGAAATGATAAATTTGAGGCCTGCGACCTCTGTTTTGTTTTTTTTTAAGTTTTCAATATCGCATATGTGATATATCACATATGCGATATATCGCATATGCGTTTTGTAAATGTTAAATATCACATATGCAATGTATTGCATATGTGATATTTAACATTTACAAAATGCATATGCGATATATCACATATGCATTTTTTAAAAGTTAAATATCGCATATGCGATATTTAACATTTACAAAACGCATATGCGATACTTCCTTACGAACCTTAGCCTTGTGTTTGGGCTCGGGTTATTCCGAACGTACCATCAATAACGCATGTGTTCTTGATTTGCACTTCAAAAATGCGTTTATAATTTCTTAAGTGGAACTAAAAAGTAGAACCAACTTCGTGTGAGGGCCCATGTCCATGAGCAGAAAGAAGCTAGAATTGGATGGGGATTGAAATCTGTGTAATCGAAGAGATGGCACATTAAGATATTTTTCTCTTATGGTTCAGCGAACAGGCTTGGGGGTCCTGGAGCAAGTAAATTGGCTGCTCTAGGAGTTGGTTGGGAGGAACAGCTTTTCCACTTGTGTTTTCCCAGCATCTGTGCTAGGTTTCTACTATGTTTTCTTATTAATGATTCTAGTTGTAGTAGTATGTATATGGGAATTGTTAAATTGTAGTTTCTTATCCAAGAAGTATTGTTTATGCGTATTTATATAAACATCATCCATGTTTTGTTTGTCAAATATCTGTACAATGATAGTATCGTAGAAAGTAATATTTTGTTATGAGCATAATTGTTGTAGATATGGTTATTGTTGGTCTATCATGGATCGGTTTCAATACTTGAATGATTTTAAATTTATGAGTCTGCAATTAACGGAATGAATCCTTTGTTTTTAACAGTAGCGCGTATTCCTGCATTTATCTTAGTTTTCTTGTCTGTATCGATCTTGTCAATATTTCCTAACTTTGCTTCTTGAGTTGGGAATGTCGATTGAGATGGTAATGCTGGTTTAGAGTATAGATACATAAGTATTGCACTTGAAATACTTTTGCATAAGAGAAACCCTTAATTTATTGATTAAATCCCCAAAACTACTTAGCGTAGTTAGGTTCCCGATTGTTAGTCACGATTCACATGACAAATTAAAGAATGGAGACAAACATCAAGTTAATCTTCAGATTGAATTAAATTACAGTGATTTAAACCCCAAATCAGACCAGAAACCCTTGAATCCACAAAATTTAAACAAGATTTGAAGATTAACGATCCATATCTAATCTGCATTCAGATCAATGGTTTATAGAAATGCAGAAGGTGGAAGGTGGGGAACAGGGAAAAAAGACAAGTAAAGAGGTTGAGCTTCCAAATTTTGATTTCCTCATCAATCAAGATCGACGGTCAAGGTGGTTTCCACAAGGATCAACTGTGCGGAAAGACGAGGCAGAATGCAAAATGTGGAGGGTCAAGAAATAAGTTAATGGAACTTGGAGTTTCAGAGATACAATCTATGTATCAAGTAGGATTGATGATCAAGGTTGTTTTTTGCAAGGATCAATGGTGTGAAAATCTAAAGGACCAAGCGATCGTTTTATGAAGTTTTTGACTTCCGAGGTCTATAGCGAAAGGCGGAAAGCAGAAAGTCCAAGTGATTGTTTTATGAAGTTTCTGACTTCCATTATTTCTCTTATTTTATGAGGATCTAATGATATCCCTTCCTTGGATATCACATGGCCTAAATATTGTATTTTATTTTTAAAGAATACACACTTACTGAATTTAGCATACAATTTTTGTTCTCTTAAAACTTGTAATATTATCTATAGATATTCATCATGTTCTTGTTTTGTTTTTGAATAAATTAGTATGACATCAATAAAGACAACTACGAATTTATCCAAATTCTTAAGATACTGTTCATTAAACACATAAAAGATATTGGAGCGTTTGTTAGCCCAAATGGCATAACTACAAACTCATAATTCCTATAATATATTCTAAATGCAGTTTTAAATATATATTCATCTTTAATTATGACTTGATAATATCCATATCTCGAGTCTATTTTTTAGAATATCATTGCTATGCGTATCTGATTGAACAGATAATCAATGCAGGGCAATGGATATATGTTTTTAATTGTCATCTTGTTTAAGTGACGATAATATATAAATAACAACAAGGTATCGTCATTCATTTTAACAAATAAGACAGGTGCTCCCCAAGGGGATACACTTGGTCTTATGTAATTTTTATATATTAACTCCTATAGTTGTATTTTTAATTCATTAAATTCTAGGATATTCATCCGGTAAGGAGCCTTTAAATTGGGTACACCTCTAGGTACTAATTGAATAGTAAAATCCAATTCTCTTTTCAGAGGTAATCCTGGAATCTCTTCCGGGAATACATCTGAAAATTCTTTTAAAATTGGTATATCATCAAATTTTAATTTATCTTCTTTATTCATGTGTTCATCATTCATTACATGTACAACAAAAACTTTGCAACCTTTATGTACAGATTTTTTCATTTGTAAAGTTGAAATCTGTCTAACATAAACTTTCCTAGGTATTCATTTCACTATAATTCTTTCTCCTTTTTCATCTAAGCATGTAAATATTTTATCAAATCAATTTAAAACTAATCTATGTTTTTCCATCTAGTCCATGACTATTAAAACATCATATGACCATATAGGTAATACATTTAATTTCACTTGAGTTTTGAATTAAATCATAAAAATTTCACAATATTCAACAAGGATAACTACCTTTCTCTTGGTTCCTGTAGCCAACTGAACCAGCCAAGATTTTTCAAACTTATTCAAATGCAAATTACAACTTTCTGCTATACTAGGTGACACATAGCTTAAACTAGCACCTAGGTCCATCTAATTAGAAATGTGTTTTTTCTTTATCATACCTTCTATTTCAAGCATAGATGTTTGGTGATCAGTATGTCGATTCTCCGAGGTTGCATTAATTCTGGTCATCTTGTTTGCTACATCACCAACAGTTGATTTTTCCTATATTGTATGCACATTGCTGAAATTCCTCTTCCTATTTGGACAATCCTTCGCATAATGAGGTCCTTGACAATCCCATGATTTCACATGTTCTCTTTGTTCATTATTTTTAACATGATTGTTAGGTATGTATCCGTTCTTTGTTGTTCTGAAATTTTTTTGTTTATTACTTTTAAAGTCTGTCCCTTGATAAGTATTCCTAGGATATTTTTGGTAATTATTTCCAAAAATTTTGTTGAACCTTCACATTGGGTACACCTTCTCTTTTATTTCTTCTTTGCTCATAATAGAAGTTAGCCTTCCTCATTGCTTCCTTAAGGGTTTTTGGATTGTCATATTCAATTATGTCCTTGAAGCTAAAAGGTAAACAACTAAGAAACCTTTGTATCTTATACTTTTCATCGATGATATAAGGTACGTATCATAACAGAATTAAAAATTTACTACTTAGTTTCTTCATAGACATTGAACCTATCTTAAGATCGTAAAATTCCTTAGCCCTTTCTTCATAATATTGTTTAGAAAAAAAATTTCTTTTAAATTATTTCTTAAAAGTCCTCCAAGTTACATACTTTTCTCTAATGTTTTTCACTCGTTTTATATCCTTCCACCATATATCAGCTTTTCCAGTTAAGTTATAAATAGTAATTTTAGCTTTCGTCCTCTCTGAGTAATTATATATTTGAAAATAATTTTTCATCCAAGACAGCCATGCCTTGGATTCTTCTCATTTTTCCACCTCACCATTAAACATTCGAGGTTTTATCTTCTTAAACTCTCTTGAAATTTCTTTGTAAGGTTTATATTTTCTCTTTTAGGGTTGTTGTCACTATCACTACTTTCACTTGAATATTTAAATTTTTCTCTCTATGTGACCTAACATTAATTTCTAAGGAGGAATTACTTTCATTATCAAAGAATTTTAACTTTTTACCTTTACGCTTTTAAGATATAGTTCCATATTCAAATTCAAGTTATTTTCTTTTATCATTTATTTCATTATGTAATGTATCGAGCAATACTTGATTTAATTCTTCGTGTGCTCTTAGGATTCTTTCATTATCTTCCTTAACATTCTGTAATTCATCCTTTAAGTTTTTTACATTTCGAAATAATTCAGACGAATGATCATTTAGTTCCACACAGAGTATTTTTTAAGGATTCTAATATTATACTTAAGTATAGTATTCTAGGCAATTGCTTTGGGTTGAAAAAAACATGTTTCATAGATAGGTAGGCGAATATTAAATATGAAACATAAAATTAACACTGAAATGTGTAAATTTTGGTGAATATTATGATAAAAAGTACATATTTTATGTAATATAGGCGATATTAGACACTAAATAGAAAATTTATTTTTTGAAAAAAACCCAAAAAAATATCCAATTAGCGAAATTTTGCCACTAAAAATTACCCTAGTTCCACATATAAATTATCTGGATCATTTTGTTCATTTTTTTTATTTGGATTATCCATCCTCGACAGATGCCTCTACAACTTCCATTTCCTGCATAATAAAGATTTATATTTATGTACAGAAACAATTTTTAAACATAACTCAGTATTTTGTTTTCTTCTTTTTGTATTGAGCATGCGAGTTGAGCCAAACTTCACGCCTAGTGTTCGAAACCGTGCTCTCATACAACATGTAACAACTCAAAAATTCTATAACAAAAAAAAAAAAGTACAAAGTGTTTAGATCAATTTAAGACCTAACCTGGCTTCACATAGCTTTTAAGAATTATTATAATCCCCACATCCCATTATCAACTTAGGACTTAGCCTATAATGAAATTCTGTGATATCTGATACTTAATAACTTGAATATGATAACTCCATTTATGATTCATATAACACTATACTAGTATACAAGTTTTAAGTCTTGTAATAAAATTACTTGTTTTCAAAAATCATTGTGTGCATGCCTGCCTTGTCGTATGTTATAGTTTGTATGCTTATTTTATATTTCCATAAGGATGGATTCGTCATGTTTTAACATTTTAAGACCTCTGCTTACAAACCCTATTTTGATGCTAGTGTTATAAGGTTATGGGTCGGTCTTAGCTTATGTAAGCTAAGTCATTTATTAAATTTGTATTACTGTAGGTGTCTCAAAAGAAGGATTAGCCTCCTAGTGTTCCGAAACAACTAACGATCCAAAGGTAACATGCACCAAGGTGATATTAAAGTGAATAAAGGAAACAATGAGTTCACTCTCAACTATAGAGAGTGGGTAACAAAATTTTGATCAACGTGGAGGTAGGCTAAAAATTTAAAGTGCCCATGTGAAGGGCTCATAGTGCCATCTAGGATAGACAAGGAGTAAAACCTATCAAAATCCAAACGGTTGGTTCTTTTGTGTCACTTGAACTGGTGAGGAGAGAAGAGGGCTCTCGACCCTTCCTAACATTGGAAAAAAAAAGGATGCACTCAACCTGCGACATGGTCCTTCGCAAAGATGTCAAAGCTGAGGGTAAGTTGCTCCTTCATATTATTTGTTTTTAGTTTGACGCAAAATATTTTATAATGTCAAATTTAAAAAGAAAAATTAATATTTGACTGGCAGGAGGTTTTGATGGTTGCTTGGCTTGAATGAGTGAGCTCGAGTCAAGGGAACCTCGCACCGAAGGGTCTTGGTAAGACCTATGTTCCTTAAAACCTACGTTCCTTGATGGTCTACGATGTGAATGATAAAGGCAAAGCTACAACAACATTTTTTGTTTGGTTTGCCTTCGTTTGGGAGATACAAGGGTTTGTGTGAGCCCCTTTTGTTTGATGGTAAACACTCTCGTGCTTTGTCTCTACAGCATTAATGGCAGAGATAATTGTTGTTTTTATAAGCCTTTGGGCTAAGATAGGGGTTTATATAGAGATAATATTTTTAAATCCCCTTTTTGTTTACAGACCATGCAGTCTGTGTGGGAAGTTGTATTATGATCGTTTGTAATTATTGAAACTCTTACTATAAAATTTTATCAAAGTCTATAAGCAATACAGTCACTACAATTTTCGCTTCTCTTTTGTTTAATTCTTCAAATATCTCTTGGTACTACTCTCTATAATTGATATATTGTTTATTATTATGTGAATTAATACATGTTTTCTTGGTTACGACTACTACATCCATGCTTTTGTTAAAAATATGTCATTCTAGATTTTAAAGTGGTTATGTCATTTCTTTGTTGATGATAAGTTTGAATTTGGGGTGCCGGCATTACCAAAATGCTTCTAAGATTTTATTTCTATAACTAGGGTGCTTTCACTGTAGGTTTCAATTATTATATAAGTTACCTGGAAATTTAACCTTACAAGCCTCGAAACCTCAACCTATGTTAATCCTTAGATAGGGAACACAACCCTCAAATGTCTTACAATAACATGATGAGTTTATTCTTTTCTCTAATACTATACAAACCCTATTATAATTTATATAGTTTTTGTTTGATTTTGTGGTTAGATCAAATATACCATTTTGTTATTTGTAAATGTTACACCTTAATCATTTTTTTTTAATTGATAATACTTTCAGATGTATGAAATTGATACTAAGTAATTATTATTATTCATATGTATTTTCACTTTTATGGGTCTCGATCCCTCAACTAAAATCCATTGCATCTCAAATCTAGATCTGTTGTTTTTGGCATGTTATAATTTTTTATTGAGGGCTTCACTGTACTTAACTATGGGAAATCCCTAAGTGTAAAAATAATTCGTGTTCGGTTAAAACAAAAAGACAGTAAATATTTACCAAGGATGCCGATGATAGCTCTATTTAACCTCTTTTTTTTTTATGTATGAGTTTATAAGAAAAATAAAGGAATGCTTATCATTTATTATTTATGTTTAGTACTTAATATTAGGTGAAGCTATGTATAGTAAAATGATATTGTTTCTAAATAATAATAAAATATTGTCTACAATTTCATGAAAATCTGTTTAAGCACTAGAACTCATTTCTCCTACACTTAACTTATAATTTACAGGAAATAAAACTTTCCTACTTTATTTTGAAAAAAAATAATAGTTTTGGAAACTTTTATCATTCATGAAATCATTTAGAAATAAACAGAAAACAAATTTAAGATAATAATCTAGAACAATATGGAACTTGATAATTTTCGAAGTGGACAAATATCCAAAGAAAACCGTTCCTTCCAACTATCTCCTGAAATAAACAAAGACTAATTGCTTCAAGACCCCTGAGACTGTTCACTGAACCACAAGGACGAAGATATTGTGTAGAAGCTTTCTTTGTCCTCTCTGTAACTCAGCAGCCACTCTTGTAGTCAATACTCTAGCAACTCACTTTAGATTTCCCCTCATCGAATTTCTCTTATGTACCTAACTTTTCAGTGTGTAGCAATAGACAAGGTTCTAGTATCTAGTATGTAGTGAGCCTCCTGCTCATTCGATGGATATATGCTTGCCTAGGTCTTTGGGTCAGTTTTTAATTTAATGAGCCGCGTGCTTAGTGTCTTCTGCATCAGGTAGAAAGTGAATGCTGTTGCTGCCATTTGTGATTTTTTACTTCTACACCAGATTATTTCTCCTAGTGGGTCAGTGAACACTCTTCAACAATCCTCTTTGGATAGGTGTCTCTTCTTTTACACTAGATCATTCCTCCTAGTGGGTCAGTGAACACTCTTCAATAGTCCTCTCTGGATATGTGTTTTTAGTTCTAGGAGAGTTACAAGGTCATTGGATTCCATGCGTTCTATGCTCATCTGTAAAAAGTTTACTTTGGTCTCTTTGAAATAATTCAAAGGCATACAAATAATAAACTTGGAGGATTTATACAAGATTTCCTCTGGATTTCTATGAGTAAAAGACAGCTGAAACAATTCTAGAAAATGGAATGACAGCATGGAAGTAAAATTTGAATCCTATAACAGCTTGGAAGTAAGACAAGGAATAACCTTTTAGGTAGTGTGAAATCTCACCTTCATAACTGATTAAGAACAATTTGAGACAGTGCTAAATTACCCGAATTAATTCAAAGAATACTATGTTCTATAGCTAGATGTAAGACTAACAAGTCTAAAGTCGTTAATCAGAATGAATAGGATAAGTTGTTTAAGGGGAAATGGCATGTGCCATACCTCCCTACCTATAATATATTTATGAAAATCCCCCATGTTCCAAACCTATGTCGCATGGTCTCCTCGGTCTTTTGCAAATTTGGGTATTGAGCCACAGTCGCATTTTCTCCCCGGAATTTTGCAAGTCTGGGTATCGAGCCACAAGAAATGGTAAATCTAAATTACTTGGGAAAAACACAACACTTAGACTACACCATGAGAGAACCCAAAAAAACCCTTAAATAGATAAACACATAAAGACAACCAACACAGGCGAGCATACCCACAAGATTGATCTCTCTCGACGCATGAAGTAGTGATTTGTTGTTCCTTTTGAGTATGTGGTACGAGAGCGAGAGTCTGTCGTGTTGATGGCACACATGGGAGGACCCTTAAAACCCATGAGTGTATTGTTATAGGGTGGAGCAGAAGCTCCCAACCCAAGCACCAACCTCCATTGTCGACTGCAAGACCATGCAATAGCTCAGACAGTTCTGACCAACGCTCCAGTCTGTCTTCCTCTGTGAATTCTGAAGATACCAATGTTCCATACTTGGCAACTCTGCACTAGTGGATTGTTTTAGTGATGTGATTCACCGCTCCATAAACAGTTGAGCATAATTGTTTTGCTTGGAAATAAACTGGATTTGCGAGTGGGGGTGGTCCTTGGGGCTCCCAACCTTACAATGTGTTAGTTACAGAGCTAAAGCACAACAAAATTAGTGGAAGCCCAAATAAATAAATAAAAAGGGAAGGGACCTTACCAGGTGCACTATGTTGCAGATATCCTTACCTTTTGGGCTCATCGAAATAAAAAGATCAATGAAATGAGGGAAGACAACTTTACGCCCTTTCTTTTTTTTCATAAATGTATATATGCATCGTGGGATTACCAAGAAGGTTCGCGTGGACATCATGCACCGCCTCGGAGGAGAGATTAGGGTTATTTTTCATGACCATGCATGTGTTAGGGTTAACCCTAACTCAAAAGTTTTAAAAAAAATTGAAATTAATTATTCAAATTATTTGTAAAAATAAATAAATAAATATATATATATATATATATATATATATATATATAAAAGATAAACCTTTGAGTTTTGAGTGCGATGGTCTATGGGAATTTTGTGAATATAGAGAAAAGAATATTATATATTCTTTTGTTAATTGGTAAATATAGTTATAGCAAAAAGAATATATATATATATTACCCATATTGTTATGAATTTGCATACCGTTATGCTATGTAATGTTATGAATGAACATTATAGTTATACTTGTGCTATACAATTAGAATATAATTTGAATTAACATATGTTATGCTATGTAATGTTATGAATGAACATTATAGTTATACTTGTGCTATACAATTAGAATATAGATTGAATTAACATTTGTTATGACTAATCTAATTAAATTAGATCATATAAATTGAAATATGGTTTCATCAAGGTGTTAGTGATGTTAATTAATTAGACATAATAATTACTTTAATTACAATGATTATTATAATTGAATTAAATAATTAAAATTTAATTAAGAGAAGGGTCAATTTAAATATGCTAGGTTTCAAGGTTACAAGGCTAGGAGCTCAATCAAATTAATTCAAGGAAAGTACATGGTAGGGATTAGTCGACAAACTAACATGATGTGTATGGTCCAACTAAGGGGAAGTAAAATTGCTGGTGAGAGCTGGTAGAATCTAGATTTTAAGAACTAATGGAGAGGTATATGCTTTGGCATGCAAATCTCAAAATTATAAATTACTTGTAGTATATTAGATGGTTGCAAAGGATGTGTCAAGTCACGTGACAAGAGGATATAGAGGATAGCAAGAAGGAAACCGCAAATTTTAAATACTTAATCCTCGTCATTTTTTTTAAGTAATTGCAATCTTATATTCGAAAAGGGATTCCTTGTGATCCTTGTTTAAATTCAAACAAAATTTTAATATATGTGTGATTTGGGTGGTGAGACTTATATCATGTCAAATTTCAATGGTAGAGCATATTATTAAAACAACACAATTAAGTAAATAAGCCTTCTTACATGACATTTTTTTATATAGGTCCAACAAAAATTGAGGTATGAAATGTTGGAGTAAATGTAATAATTTTACTGTATTCTTAATTAAACTATTAATCAAAAGAGCATGGAACCTAATAACTCAATTGCATACTATAACTAGAACTCATTATATAAGTTTAAATGAAAATTGATATATATTAAAGTGAGGGGACATAATGAGAATTAATGTACAACTAGGAAGGAGACTGTTGGAATAAGGAGGCACTGATAAAATACATATAGGGGTTATGAGTAATAACGAAAAAAGCGGGAAAATGAACAAATGTGTTGAGAAAAAAACTCATAGGTGTCTAAAGATTAACAAAGAGCATATACTTATTATAATTTCCATCCTAGTCTTGGGATATGTAGTGGAAAGAAGTAAAGTAGGGGCGAAGGGATTGAGGGAGCCTGAGTTATGTGAGAGGGGCTAGAGACCATCATGGTCATTAAGATGTAAGTATTAGGTATAAAGGAAACCGTACAAAAATTATTTTAAGAAAATAAGATATTTTATTGGAGTGAGAGGTGCATAAGTTTGTGTAGAAATTATATTAATGCACCCATGGGTAACTGAGTCATGAACTTATGTATGAGGGATAGTTATGTGTCATAACTGCGATAAAGAATATATTATACCTTACATTTACACTATTAGAATGTAAGATTTATGTTACCTCCAAGAGGTTCGACAAAAACAACTAAAAACAATATGCATGCATATAAATAAATATAGAGCTAAAAAAAATTCATTTAAGAGCACAATTTTTTCATTTGTTTCCTTTTAACAGAAAATACAGTTCAGTTGACAGATCTCTGAATTTAAATATCAGATTTAGATAACTTTTTCATATCCATAATCTAAATAATATTAAGTAAATTACATCTACATGACATCCTTTCAATTACAGTAATAAAAACACAATTTGATAACACCAAAATTTACAATAAGCGTGCCTTGTTAATATGTTGAGTTTTTCTACTACTATTGAAGGTCATTTTTGTTGTCTAAATCCTCCCTGCAAGCTCTTGTGAACTCACCAAGGTATGTTGGTGCTCTAGAACTTGTTTGCTTCCAGAATCTTCATTTCACACTCTCGACAGATTTCCAATCATGGTGAACCCACCGGTTTCCTCCCTTCCATTCCCTAACAAGTACTCTCCTTCCTTCGGGAACCCCAAACTTGACGGGGATGACAATACATGCATAGAAATGGAAACATAATTCCAAGCTACTGCTAGGAGGCTCCCAACCACACTCATGATGTATTGAACCATGCTCCTCCACACTCACTTCAGACCCACCAAAATGGTTCCTGCTCAAAACTATGGCAGGACTAAAGAAGAAGATCAAGATCCCTCGTTCTTCCTTTTCTTTATCTTTTATTAACCTTTTCATTAATTCCCCTACATCCCATGCAGCACTTTCAATTTAACTCTTCACTTTACTTAATTAATTTCTTTATTTTATTTACCCACCGAGTTTTAGTTATCATAGGTTCTCTAATTCTTTCTCGATTAGTTAGAATTTTACTTTAGTTGCACTTCTTTAATTTACTCTTTTAACTAATTATTAATTTAGTTTATTAATTTAGTTTATTTATTTATTTATCATTATCATCTTTAATTTAATTTCACATGTCATAATTTACTTAAATTTCTTAATGATGAATTTAGTTTTTTACTTAATTCAAATAGATGTCATTTACCGTTGCATTCTCATCGAGGCTAGAATTATCAAGGTGCTATGTTCTGAGCATGCCCTTCTAATAATTCCCACAAGCGGGGAGTTGGTTATGACGAGTGAGCCAATCACGTGGTCTTCACTTGTTGAATAATATCCTATCACATTAGTTCATATTGTGGGTTTTAAAATTATCAAAAATTGAACCAATATATTGCAGGTATTGGGGGGATGAGGGGTTTAAGGTGGGGNAAAAAGTGGTGGGGAGGAGGTTTGAAGTATTGGGAGGTGGTTTCAACAAAAATAGTTTGGGTCAATATCTCTGGAAATTAAGGGTATTCTTTAATATCCCATAATCGTACGTGCTATGTGAGAGGTTCACTAAGTAAAGTCCTCATGGAGCCAATGTTACCTCATTTATCCTACCATATGAAGAGCTAGGTGATTCCTAGAAAATAATACCAAATCCTTATTGTGCGCCCCCCCAATACAATCTTCGTGAGTGACTGACTCACTGCCAACCCTCACAGCACACGCATCTGATGAACTAAAGTTTTTCTCACTCTATTCAAATTTCATCGCTTCATCCAATTTTCTATAGTTTTGAATTATATAGAACGAAGTAGGTAGATAGGAATGTCATGGAAGTTTTAGAAGGGAAACTTATTAACTGTGTGTCAAAATCCTTTGCTTAATTCTTGTGTTGTGTTTCAGTATACTGCATTGGTGTTATAGCTTATTATGATATGAATTAGAGAATAAGCATTGCAAATTCATGTTAAGTATGCGTCGGCAGATAGTAACTTGTATAATTATGTGTGATGTGTTGGTGAGTGCTACTGGTATACGTACATGAGATATGTAAGCATTAGCTACGCTTACATATATCGTCTACTTATGTTGTATGAATTATCTAATACACTATCAAAATATGACTTAGACACATATGATTGTGAATGGTTACATTATAAATAATATTTCCTTTCTTAGTTATGAAATGATATTGTTACGTCAAGATTATAAATGAATGGCTCATTAATCATGATTAGGGTTAAATATTAGTTATGGTGGATTAAGGTGATATAATGCTAATGATGTTAGTCAATGGCTAATAAGATTGTTAATAACTTAGTTGACAAATGTTAATAATAATTAGTAATGTTAACAATATTGTGGTAAATTAATTGTCAATTGAAGTGCTTCGTTACTAAATAATAAGTAAGTATTAATTATCTTAATTAAGTTCAAGATCTTGGTTTATCAATAATAATGGTGTATTAATATTAATTAGATTATTAATAATCTTGATCAATTGATATTAATTATGTATTAAGAATGTTAATTGGTATTAATAAGGTGATAATAAACTTAATTAACATTTATTAAACAAGTGATATTAAAGTTGATTAGTAATGGCAATGATCATTAAATCAATATTAATTAAGTTAAATATAGTTACCTGGTATGATTGTTGAATGTGATGTTAATTAATAAATGAATAATGATGAAGGTATAATAGTGATTAATGTTGATTAATAATTGTATATTGAGTATTAATGATGTCGATTACTATTAATAGATTATTAATAACTCCATTAATTGGTATCAATTAAAGTTTCAAATCAGGATTAAGATCCAATTGTGGAATGAGATAATAGTTACATGAATGATGATTATTATTGTTTATAATTAGTTGTGATTATTTGCAATTGATTAGAATTTGTTGACAAATGAGTGTTAACTACAATTAATTGTAGTTAAGGTTCCATTGTTGACTTTGGTAAATGGTTCAATGAATGATCACTAAAGTCAAAGAGTAGTAATTGTAATAAAGGAATATTAAATTAGTCTAAATTATAAGATATAGTAATGATAAAGAAATGGCATTTTAGTTTATTATATTTATTTAAAAATAAAGGGAATGGATTGTGAAGTTAGATTATAAACTAAACATGTGGTTAAGAATAAAGAGTTATGTTGAAAGTGTTGTCGGTGGACACGGTAAAGAGAGGTGAATAATTAATTAATTAAATATTAAAATAATATTAATTGATTGAGCCTGGCATGGTAGGTGAGAAGGGGGTTGAGACCTTATTGTTGGAATATAATTTGTCAGGATTATACGTTAGTGTAAATAATAGGAATCTGAAGAGACTCTCGGATGTGTAATCCCAAGAGTCATTGTAAATGTATAAATAAATGCTTTGGCTATGAAATAAATGAATCGGGAGTTATTTTACCCAACAGTGGTATCAGAGCACCACCTGCCATAACTCCTGCCTACATGCCTGCCATTGTCCCTGCCAGACCTTCGTTCTGCCAAATTCGTTTCAAGTTGCCTGCTCCGTCAGTCTGCCAGTCGCATGCATTGTATGCGTTATTCTCTTCTGAACCTGCATTGAGGAATGAAGTATGAAATAGTCCATTGGTTAGTTACTCCCTCAATTAGCTAGACACTCTCGACTACCCTCTGCTAGAAAAATTCAAACGTGACCTGCCTAACCCTAATCTGTTGTGTAAGCTACGATTTCATAGTATTTCTGCTGCGAGTTCTTTGAAGGTGTGACCACGCTTCGGTGACTGAAGATCATTGTTGATTGTGTAAGCTCTTGGAGTATCCTGCCTATGACCTGCTCCTGTGGAGTATCATGAAGATGGAGTGAGCTGCTTGTTATGCGGTGAAAATCGTGGAGTGTTGTGTTCATTAATGAGCTGTGATTGTGGTATATGCTGCGTATCCATATGCGTTGAGTATATATTTTTATATGCGTTGTATATATGTTGCGTATCAAAGAGGCCTACGTATTGAAGAGGCCTGTATTGAAGACTGCGTTGTGAAGACTACTGATATCTCTTGTGAAGACTGCGTTGTGAAAAGATTGAAGTATTCTTGTTGAAGACCGATGATTGAAGGCTAAGGATCATGCCTTTACATTTGTGTGAAGTGTTGGTCATTCAGCTCAGCTTTTCACACCCTCAGTCAGCTGCATGAATATTCACGCCTTCAGAATACAGCATGGAGGTAAACGCATAAACCCTATTTTTTTGGACCTAATTCCTGTGCATAGAATGACTGCGATCTCCCTTGAATGCTAGTGCAATTGGAGTATCGTTGAGTACTGTGTGAAGATTACGATAGAGCTACATTGAAGACTGATGTAACGTGGAGGTTTCTATCAGTGTGGTGACTTTGGTCACTTCACCCAAGATTTCCCTAATCGAAGCTTCCCCTTTGTTTCTCTGTTCAATCCCAGTGTTTTGAATGTTGTTCCCACTGCTGCTTCTCACATCTTCACTGAGATTTCGTGGTTTGTGGCTTTTGTTGTTGTGATCCTGGTTGAGTATATATGTTGCATAGAGTATATATGCGTTGAGTATATTATATATATGATGCGTGGAGTCTGTAATTTTCATTCATGTTGCTGGTATATATGATATATTGGAGACTCCATTGAATAATACATGCTGCTATCTACTTCCTGAAATGCTGTGAACTGAAGCTGCTTATATCCACTCAAACGCCCGAAGGTGCATTTTGGACGTGTGTTGAGAAGACTCAGTGCATGGAGTGTATGCTGCACTTCACCTTTCTGAAGAGAATTTCTTCTTGAGAATTGCTGCAAGTTCTTGAAGCTGCTTGAAGATTAAAGCTGCGTTAGTACTTTGAAGACTCTCCCTCATCACAAAGATTGATGGTGGAACACTTGAAGCTGTGAAGACCGAGCCTGAACGTGAGTGAAGAACCTCACGCCTGTATTCAACTGCATGGAGCTGGTTATTTTTGGAGTGGTGCTGCAAGATATTGTATTGATGTATTTTTCATCTTTGATCAAAATTTGAAATGTATTGTTTATATCATACCACTCTAGAATAAATGATATAGAGTTGCAAAATTAAATATAGAGCAGCTGCAATATTGTTTTGATAAGGCTATAGAATTAGTTTTGATAGGCTGCAGAATCATATTGTAATTTGTAAAGGAGCAGGAGTCTAAACCTGCATCCCATATCTTTTTCCAAGTATTCTGTAAGTTGCAGATTCATCACAGAAGATGAAATCTATAGCATCTGTAGTTGGTGCCTCTCTCTCTGGTAAAGAGAGGGACAGAGGAAGAAGAAACTTTAGAGGTAGAGGAGGCAGAAACAACTCCAGCAAAAGATCAGATTTGCAGTGCAAGCATTGTGGAAATACTGGACACACATCAGATCAGTGTTGGCTTCGTGGGACTCCATCAAAGATAGACATAACCAGAGGAAAGATGACAATAAAAACCAAGATGCTAGTAAATCTTCTAATTCTGCTCATTGTGTTGTTACACATTGTAATCTTGGAATTAATGAAATGACTTCACTTTCATCTTACAAAGATTGTTGGCTGCTTGATACTGGTGCAACATCACACATGACTTTTAGAAAAGATTGTTTTGAAGAACTTAATGAAACAATAAATGGCATAGTGTACTTTGCAGATAAGTCAAGTCTTAAACCAAAGGGAATGGGCACCATTCAACTGAAGATGCCTGGATTCCCTGATTTCTTGTTGAAGAATGTTCTTTATCTTCCAGAGTTGCAGAGAAGCCTGCTGTCCTTGGTGGAGATTCAACAGCGAGGCCATTCCATCCACATGTTTGATGGAATCATAGAAATAAGAAAGTCCTCTGACAACCAAGTCATCATGACTGGATACAAAGATGGGAAGTTGCTGAAGCTAAAGGGTTCATCTGCAAGAATTTAGAACTATGCCTACCTCTCCCAGCATGGAGAAGGTAATTTGTCATCAAGCTTATTGTGGCATGCAAGATTTGGTCATCTAAATTATAACAGTCTTCGTTTGTTGAGAAATAATGGTGTATTTGGTTTTCCCACCATTCCCAAAGAGAAGAGCAAATGTGATGCATGTATATTAGGGAAACACAGTAAGCTGCCATTCCATGAATCTAATTTCAAAGCAAGTAGGAAATTAGAATTAGTGCATTCTGATTTATGTGGCCCAATTCCAACTCCTTCTGCCAATGGAAATAAGTATTTTATGACCTTTGTTGATGACTACTCAAGAATGTGCTGGATTTACTGTTTAAAGACAAAATCAGAAGCATTTCAAACATTCAAGGACTTTCATGCATTGATAGAAAAACAAGCACAATCTAAAATTGGTACACTTCGTACTAACAATGGGAAAGAATACACTTCAAATGCTTTTGAAGATTATCTTCGCCAACATGGAATTGCACATCATACTACCATTCCCTACAATCCTCAACAAAATGGTGTAGCAGAAAGAATGAACAAAACCATAATGAATATGGTTCGCTCAATGATGTTTTTTGAGAATGTAAAACTAATGTTTTGGGTTGATGCAGTAAAATGTGCAGCCTATTTGAGAAACAGAAGTCCCTCAAATGCTCTTGATAACAAGACTCCACATGAAATGTGGTTTGGCCATCTCCCTTCAGTCAGGCATCTCAGAGTTTTTGGTTCCACCTGTTATGCCTTGATTCCAAAGGAGCAAAGAAACAAGCTTGGTGCTCGAAGCAGAAAATCAATTTTCCTGGGGTACGAAGAAAACTCCAAGGCATATCGTTTGTATGATGAGGTAAACAAGAAGTTTGTTATTTACAGAGATGTCATTTTTCTTGAGACTAATAAAAATGACCAGTCCATTAAGAGACAGCTTGATCATTTGGAAAAATATCCTCATCCAAAAAAATATTCTAAAAATGAATATGAAATTCCAAACCTTGAAGGGGGGAGTCCTATTTTGGATCAACCTTTGGAATTTCCATATGAAGCACCAACTCCCCCACATGAAGAAGTTCCTGCTACTTCACCTCAACAAGAGATTCAACTGGATGATGTGATTGAGAGAATTGGAAGACTCTCAATCAATGATGAAGCACCACCAGCTGATCAACTAGGACCATCATGGAAGATTCCTAAATGGGCCACAAAGACACTTGAAAGTGTCCATCCGGATGAAGTTGGAAAGATGGGAACGAGAAGTTCAAAAAGACATGAAGATGGAGGAGAAGCAAATAATTCAGGTGATGACATGGATGTATCATTTGATTGTGAATTTAATTTATCTGCTAACTTTGAACCAACTTCCTTTGAAGAAGCTTCTACTCGAGTTGAGTGGAAAGAAGCTATGCAGAATGAGCATGATGCACCCATGAAGAATGGAACTTGGAAGCTAGTTGACCCTCCAGTTGGAACCAAACCAATTGGCTGCAAGTGGGTGTACAAGAACAAATACAGATCATATGGCTCACTTGAGAAGCACAAAGCGAGGCTTGTAGCAAAAGACTATGCACAGAAGGAAGGAATTGACTATGAAGAAACATTTTCTCCTACAGCAAAATGGACTACCATCTGTACCTTACTCTCTTTAGTTGCTCAGAAAGGGTGGAAAGTTCATCAAATGGATATGAAGACTGCTTTCTTGAATGGAGACTTAAAAGAGAATGTCTTCATGTCTCAGCCAGAAGGATTTGTTGTGAAAGGAAAAGAACAAAAGGTATGCAAGCTTGTCAAATCCTTGTATGGCCTAAAACAAGTGCCTCGCGGATGGTATGAAAAATTAACCGAGCATCCTTTGAAGTTAAACTTTGAAAATTTTGATCTTGATGATGCAACACTATTTATAAAGAAAGTTGGAAGATCTGTTGTGTATCTTGTGGTGTACGTAGATGATCTTTTGATGACAGGGAACA
>LPNX010172705.1:29208-47134 GCA_001517045.1 Pseudotsuga menziesii
ATGGCTCAGGAAGATACTTGAAGATATGCAAGAAAAATAAGAGAACTCCACTCCATTATTGATCGATAATACTTATGCAATCAAGCTGGCTAAGAATCCTAGATTCCATGATCGAACCAAACACATCAACACAAAGTATCATTTGATTCGACATCATGTAGAGGCCAAGACAGTCCATCTTCGACATTGTTCCACAAATGATCAAGTTGCAGACATCTTCACCAAAGCGCTTGGATGAGAAAAGTTTGAAAGATTCATAAACATGCTCGGACTTACTAACACCCCTTCGGATTAGGGGGGGATTGTTGGAATATAATCCGTCAGGATTATAAGTTAGTGTAAATAATAGGATTCTGAAGAGACTCTCGGATGTGTAATCCAAGAGTCATTGTAAATGTATAAATAAATGCTTTGGCTATGAAATAAATGAATCGAAAGTTATTTTACCCAACACTTATGAATGGGGGAAAAGGTAAAAAAGACTCAAGGAGGGAGAGTCGGTGAGGAGGAAGATAAAAGGGGTGAGATGGATTTTTTGAAAGGGATCTTTTGGCACCGAGAAAAATTTAGCAGAGGAGGCTGAAATTTTCACAGGGAAGAATTTAGACTGGTTGGGTTGGTTGTACTGATGTTTTGGGCTCGGGGGTACAAGAACGTAGTTCTTCAATCTAGGGAGTTGGAAAGGGTGTTCTTGAAGGATAGGGTGGCAAACCGATTTGACCGGTTGAGTTGTGGGAAATTGCAAGAACAAAGATGGACAAAGATTCAAGGGTAAAGTCCGATAAGGAAAATAACAGAGCTGGACAAAGCTACTATTTCATGGGTATTTTATATAAGTAAATTAGACTTGTTACTTGATGTATTTCAATCTTAGTACTATAAAAGATTGCAATTTTTATAGAATATGTCAAAAGAGATATGTGTTGTTGTAAGAACAAAATAAAAATGGTGGAAATGATATAGTAGCGTAATATTGATTATTGAAACTTAGATGAATAGAAATACATAAATACGTAACAAATACATAAATACATAACAGAAATTAAACTAAAACAGAGTTTTAACGGAGTTAAAGGAAACAAATCTACTTTAAACCAACAATTGTTTGTCTTTATTAGAAAAATAAAAAGGACCAGAGAAGGTCCCTACATATGGGTTGATGTGTGACATGCAAAGCAAAAAAATGAGGAAACTCAATAATATTCTTACCAATCTATGTCTAGAAGAGCGTAAACATTGATGGAAAGGTTGCACAGGGATGAATCAAGTGAATAGAAAAGAAGTCACTAATACAAATTATTTCTTCAAATTTGAATAATAATGTACTTAAGAATATTCAGTAGCAATATGTTTCAAATAATCTAATTCAGATATGTTGAATGCTATGCAGGAACTGTTAGCAATGCAAGCCAATGTCATCATAAGAAGAAGAAAAAAATATGGAAGATGCAAATGATGATTAATTGGTTCTTAGCTCATCTAGAGTGGTGTTGGAAGTTATTAGAAGGGGAAAGGAATTTTATAATACTATGAGACATATATTTGAGAGAATGTATATATTTAGTTTTCACTTACAATACATAAACCAATCAAATGACTCAAAATGTCAGTTCATATGTAAACTACAAGAGGCATTCCCAGAGCAATGTCAATGAGACCTGTTAGACTTGCAATAGAAAAAACATACAACAAGAAAAAAGAATCAATTAAAAATTAATATTCCTAAACATGTTTATGTAGAATATGTATCTATGACTACTAAAAAGCATCATTCCTTCAATAATTTTAATTCTACTATATTTATTATTTATTTTTCACGTCAATAGCAATATAGTTTAATGTGATTTTATATTTCCATGAAGATTATGAAATTCCCAAAGGATGAAGGAGGTGATATGTGAAATGTGCCAGTAGGGATGTCCAAGAAACTATATAAGGAGATGATTAAGGAAATTGACATAATTGCATCACAAGAGGAGACATATCAACAACAATGTGCTTCAAATGAATGAAATCAATGATTTTTAGAATTATGTACATCTCATTGATTAATTCAACATTAAAGATTAATTTTCAATTGTTTTGTTGCAGAAAAATAAAATAAAATGGAGACCAATCAGCAGACAAGACTGAACGATAAGGAAAAAAGGGGTTGATACCAAAGTTTGTGATTTTGTGAATTCCTTATAAGTAATGTAGTTTCAATAGTGGTTGTGATTTTTATATTTACTTTTTGTTTTCACTTGTAATCCTTGGATTTCTTGAAACAAATGTTAACATACAAAGAGGAACTATTAGAAGAATTAATTGACATTGGGTTAAGTAAGAGCTGTGAGTATATGTTGGCGTATTGAGAATTAATTGTGAAATTTGCAAGTTATATTTATGTTTTTTTACTTCTATCATCTTATAATTAATAAAACAAAAAATCATCTATATTGAATATTTTATTTCTGACGGAGTATAAAACTTGAAGGAAAAAAAGTATGGAGTAGATCCAACAACAAACTTGCTGATAGAAGGCGTGAGATTTGGTTTTGAAATAATGTGCATCATTCATGACTCAATTATTTATATGGTACATATTTTTTTAATTTACATTCATGTATACTATCTATTTTATTTTTCATTATTCCTAGCAATGTAGAATATACACTTAGACATTTTATTTTTATGTTTGCAGATGGAATCTAAAGAAAATGGAAAAAAATCTGGACAAATAACCTAATTGATGCAAGTGGCTTGAGCACAGATAAACATTCGAGAAAATAATGATGATCCTTATTAAATTTTGATATTAATGCAAGATTTTGTAGCTTGTTGTATATTTTGAAATAATTTCCTGTGAAAATCACACATTGTGTATAATAATGTATTAGACATAGTGTTTGAATTGAAAAACAACGAGATACCAATAAGTGTAACACTTACATGCATGTTGACATTTTGATTGTCATTATCTCTATGTTATCATATTTTGTATGAAAAAGAAACTTGTATATATATTCTATTGCATTCTTCAATGTTATTGTCAAATGATACATGTGAAATGGTACCTTGGTAATTACATGTGAAATGGTGCCTTGGTAATTAAATGTATGGAAGATTAAATATTGCCATATATGCTTGCAAATATGATATAAAAGAAATTAATCATGTTAGAGCCTGTTTTTGTTTTCCATTTTTTGATGCATTTGTTTATGTTTTGAAAATTGGTTTTGTTCATTTCTCCTAGAAAATTTTGTTTCTTAGGATAGTTTGAATCTTTTTCCTTTAATTTTCATGTTTATATGATTTCTTAGTTTTATTTTTTTAATTTTGATCGAAATTCACAGTTATGGGGCTTATGGAACATTTATATGAATTAAAAAGGTCCTAAAATATCATAATTTTTTGACCTAGATCATGTTACCAAAGTTAAATCATTGCTAGTCCTTATATTTTTTTAAAATCATTAAAGAAAACTTTCTTGTAGTGCAAGCCTGAAAAAATTACACACATATGGCAATAAGAAAGTCGCACAGTTCAAAAATCATCATTTTTGGTTCAAATTTTTTAAAATTCTCACACATGAGAGGTCATTCATACTTAGTTGATGGATTTGATACGTGATTCCTCCAGAATGATCATTGTGACAGGTGTGAATACATCAAGCAAATCATCATGAGGGTGAGTTGTGGTGGTTTGTTGCAGAGTGATGGAATAATGATGGTTAAACACGATGAGACAAATGCGCCTTGAATCTTGTATCCCCTGAAGTGCACATAGAGCAGATGAGTTCATGGTGAAGTGTTAGTGGTGTGTAATTAAAATATTGAAACAGGTCGAAAAATTAGGGCTTTTGAAGGGCGATTGTTTGGAGTTATCGTAATGGTTAGACATGAATGAGGAATGAAATTGGACACCTGATAGTCAAGAAAGCACAATTCTAGCACCTGGATTCATCACTTTGACTGGTAGGCTGTGGATTAATATCAAAGTCCATGTATTTGGGTTTTTACTAAGCAAAGGATTAATGATGAAATTGAATGAATATTATTAGTATGTAAACCTAATTCATTCTTAATATCAAATTCTCTGTCAATGGAATTAAGTCATTTAGCAGTTTAAGTGAGAGAGTTCAGTTTAGGGTTTTTGGTTTCCCAACATAGTATTGTCTCTCAGATTGTCAAGACTTGAACAAATTTAGAGTTTGTTTTACTGAAAGAAGTAATTTGATAGTCCTTCAAAATGAAAACAAGTGGTAAAACCAATAGAGTTGAACCTTCGGACATGAGTTGGGTTCAAACATTTCCAGATTGTGCAAAACTATTTTCAGAGGCAAGGTGGTTAGTGCTTTTTGAAAGAATTGAAGGATCTCACTCAGAAGTATTTTATAAATTTTCTCATTGTTTGGATAAGGATATGGTGTCTGTTGATACTTCAAAGTTTAAGCTGACCAGGGAATTGCTAGCAAAAGCTACAGGGATCTTAGATGAGGGTGAATACTAGTTTTAAAAAGTTCCTTTCACCTTTAATGCTCAGAGATATTTACTTCCAGATGTAGTAGTAGATTAGGGAAAGGGAGTATCTATTCAGAAATTTAAACCAAAATGGATAGAGCCTATCAAAATCATACAAAGTTATATCACTTGTGAAGGGAGATTTGCTTTTGTTTTTAAGTATCATTTTAGGTTCTTGCAACATCTCAGCCATGAAGCCAATTTGAATCTCCCTTTCTTCTTCTTGAAAATTTTACAGAAGATGTCTACCAGGGTGAAAGAACATAAGGATCACACCAAACAATCTATGTTTCATCATGGGCTGATAAAACTTGTTATAAATACTGTACTTCAAAAAAGGGAGAAAACATGGGAATATTTCCTATTTTGGTCTGGTTTCCAAATAGAGAAGGAAGAGCAGTCTCAGAAGAGACAGTTAGATAAAGGTTAGAATTTGATCAAGAAGCTTAAAAAGAAGGTCATAGTCAATAATGAAGAAGGTAGTGAAACGGGAAAATCTATGAACCAAGAAGATGAAAACATTGAAATTGAACAACAAATCAATATTGAAGATAACAAAGTTTCAAAGTTAGAAGTGAAGGAAATCGAGCCTATAGAAGATGCTTTTCCTATAGAATTGAATCAAGGTGTAAAGGAAGATGTAAATGAGTAGGAATGGGTTCCTATTACAGTACTCTCTGAAGAAGAGGAAAGGTCATTATCTGATGAAGCTAGGATTCATACCAAGCAGAATATACATACACATTCTAAAGAAGAGACAATGTCATGAAAGAAGAAAATGAAATTTGTTGAACTAGCTTCTATTACACATCAAGGGAAAGTTTTGAAAATGTTAGGAGAAGTTGGAACGGCTTGGAGGCCCAAGACAAGGCCAAAGAAAAAACTTAGTTTAAATATGAAGAAGTTGTTAAACCCTAAACTAGCTGAAAAGAAGATTATAGTAATTGAAGATTCTTCATCTCGGGAGAAGTTAGAAGATAGTGAGGATCAAAATAAAAAGATTATGAAGGGTAAAAAGAAAGTAGTTTCAGAAAATAAACCAGTTTTCACTTAAACTAAGATCTCAGAAATATTCATGGAGGTTTGAAAGAAGATGATTCTAGAACAGCATCAAAATGATTCAAACAACTCTTGTATAGAGAAAGAAGAGGTTGCTGAGAAATCAGCTCAGTGCAGTATTAAAGCTGAAGAGTATTCATAAATCCTTGTGACCTTGACAGAGCATATTGAAAAAGATGAAGAAATTTTTAGGAAGCTGAAAATCCCTTGGATGGCTAAAGGAATGCAGCCAGTATTAGAAGGAAAATGCATTAATTCTGAAAATGAAAATTTGCAGAGGAGTATCAAGCAATACAAAAATCAAATTGAGTTCCTACATGAAAGCAATGAAGGATTACTGACTACAAATAAAAGACTGAGAGAAGATTTGGAAGAAGTAAATAGTCGCTATCAGGAATTGATTTCAGTTTCTAAAGAGGCTTTCAAAAGAAAGAGACAGACAGATAGCCTGTTTACATAATTAAAACAAACTATTCAAGAGTTGACATAGCAGAATGAGGAGCTGACAAAAATAGTTGCAAATTTGGAGGCAGATCACCATAAAGCCAAAAGGAAGACCCAGGATTTAGAAGGAATTGCTCTTTTAGCAGAGGCAGAAAAATACTTGTAAAAGTACTTGAAGAAAAGCAGTTATTATCTAGTTTGAAAAAGTTATTTCATTTTTGTATAATGATAGTTTATATTGAACAATTCAATACATGACCTAAAAGTAGTTTCAGTTCAGTTATGTAACTGTTTTTTAAGGATCAAGATAAATGTAAGTCTAGGAAAGGACCAAGGGTTCGATTTTTCTTGCAAGGGGAGGCTATCAAGATATGGTTTATGAGCTAAGTGTAAAAAATATTATGTATTTTTTATGATTGAATTATGAAATATATGCAACTATAATCCCTTTTTAGTCTATTGGTTGATTCCATTTCTGATTTGTCTAATCACTCAGTTGATATATTCATTTCTTGTTTAATGTTATTATTCATGAAGTGCTTGTTAACTGTGGGTGGAATTCAGTGTTGTGATTATTGTGTTTGGTTTATGTTTTATATGTTATGCATATGAGTCCTTCAAAGGTTCATGATTCAGTGTTTGCTTTAGATTTGTGGATTTTCTGCCCTCTTGTTTACAAACTATACAACCAAGACCCTAGAAAAACCTATTTTACTTAATTGTGTTTATTGACATTGTGTTGGCTTGTTTTTTCGTAGTCTAAGAACAATTTCTGGCACTAACATCTTTGGCGCCATTGCCGAGCATCGAAGCTGAAAGCCTATTTTCCCTGGGATACTCACCATTTCACTAGTTTTGAGAGGTGAACTTAAACCAGCAAATTTTAAAAGACTACTTTTCACCAGTATTTCACAGTGGCTACTAAAGGAGTTGGAACAAGAAGTATACCTAGTTCACCTTTATAACTAGGTATCTCAAACCCAGAACAGATTTTGAAAACAGCCAAGAAAATCAAAAGGTCTCAATCATCACCAGCCCTATGTAACCCTGATCAACTAGACATATCATCACCTTTTTATGTTTTGAAGGAAGAAGGACAAGATTCATATTGGTTGAAACCTACCATCCCTCTTAGTAATTTTCAATTTTTTACCGATCCTCAATCTTTCAAGAAAGAAAATACTTTATCTTCTAGAAAAATACCTTTATTTCACCTCAAAGTTGGTAAAACTCATTTTCATCCTAGTTCTATTCAAGTATTTCCATCATCTAAACCAGTCAACTTAAATATGGCAGCCCAAAATCAGCCATTAGATGTGATGGACCAAATGGTGGCAGCTAGGTATGCACCTCTAGTTTTGCCTCAGCCCTTAAATTCTCTCCCTGGGGGAGATTACCAAAAATATTTACCTAGGTTTAATGGACAAGGTGAGACCACAACTGAGGAGCATTGGGATGCATTTCTTAGCTATGCTGATAATCAGAATATAGAGGCAAAAGATGTGTGGATGAGGATGTTCATACAGATTCTTGATGGAGAGGTCAGAAAATGGTTCAGAGAGTTACCTACAAATTATATTACTATAATAGAAGAGCTTCAAGACTTTTCATGAGACAGTGGGGTGATACCAAGGATCACACATATTATATTACAGAGTTTGGAGCCCTTAGAAGAAAGAAGGATGAGACTGTAGCTGATTTCTAGAAGAGGTTCAATAAAATTTATGGCAGAATCCCTGTAGAGATTAAAACTTCTGAAACTTCTGCAAAACTCACTTATGCTAATGCATTTGATCATGAATTTTCCCTACTCTTAACAGAAAGAAGACCTGTTACTTTACTTAACATACAGGAGTCTGCATTAGAAGTGGAGTCTAATATACTAGCTTCTAATAGACTGAATGGAAACTTAGCTCAACAGATATATGATTGGAAGAGTAAGAAAGAGGCAGTTCCAGGGGTTTCAACATCTCATTCTGCAGAGGGTAAGATTGATGAGATGGCAAAGTTAGTCAAAATATTAACAGCCAAACTAAACAAATTGGAATTAGAGAAAAATTCAAATAAACATGTTCAAGAGGGAGAAAAAAACCCTAATAATCCAAACCAATTCAGAAGATAGCTTGTACCTCATTTGATTCCCAGAGAAAGAAGAAACAATGACATACAATGAGAAAGGAGGGAAGCTGAGGTTCAAAAAGTGCCACCACCACTTCAAAATAATGTAGCTGATGAAGGAGAAATAGAAGAAGAAGAGTTCTTTGAGGATCCAGATCAGGATATGAATTATTTTGGAGAACAGTTGACTGAAGGTTTTGTGACTAAAGAAGACTTTTTAAACTCATAATATTATGATGTCGATGTGTTTGAAACAGAAAATGATTTAGATCTTGAAGTGACTGGTGTAACTGTTGATATATATTAGATTGATCTAAAGAAAACCTTAAATTTAATATCAGGGACAAAACAAGTGGTTCAAAATCCTAAGAAAAAGGTATTTTTGCCTCCTAAACAGTAGTCTGATCTATTATTAGAGAAAAAACAGAATCAGGATAAACAAAAGAAGATTATTGAAGTTGAAGAGGTAAATAAAAGTATGCAAAATTTCAGTATTCAAAATGAGTTATGAAACATCAAGATCCCTATGCCTTTCACTAAGTTGATGAAGAATCTTTCTTACAAAAATTCAATTTTGAAAATGAATGGTTCAGCAAACAGTCAACTTCCCTCTGACACAGTGAATTTACAAGAGGAAAGTCCTAAAAATTTTATTGGGTCAGCTTTGGCAGAAAAAATTGAAAATGAGGCAAGTGCATCTCCTCCTTTTTACATCACACTAACCATTTATGAGTAGATGATACATAATTTCCTTTTGGATTCAGGAGCATCTCATAACCTAATGCCAAAAGCTATCGTGGAGGATTTAGGTTTGAGCATAACAAAACCTTATCATGACTTGTATGATTTTGATTCATGAGCTGTAAAATGTTTAGGAGTGATAAAGGATATGGTGGTTAGTTTATCTCAACTACCAATTAAGAGTGTGATTATGGATGTAGTAGTAGTAGACATTACACCTAAGTTTGGATTGCTCCTCTCTAGATCTTGGGCCAAGAAGGTTGGTGGAACTCTATAGATGGACTTAACATATGCATCCATTCCTGTCTTTGGAGGTGAAAACAAAAGGTTGTATAAAGAGTTACAATTTGCTTATACTATGACTGATGACAAGAACCCTACAAATCATCCCTTGTATGCTGTTGAAAATGATCTGGGTACTTGTATGTTGCATTTTAGTGATGATAATGATACTATTGGTTTATTACAGGTTGAAAAAGAAAAATCAGTCAAATGCACTAGGGAACAAGAAGATGAACTTTGGAAAATGTATTTTGATGGATCATCATGCAAGGAGGGTGCTAGAGTAGGCGTTCTTCTAATATATCCTGGTGGTGAAGTAGTAAGGTTAATGTATAAATTGGAATTTATTACCACCAATAATACATCAAAATATGAAGCTTTGTTGTTAGGTTTGAAAGCTGCAAAATATTTAGGTATTCAGCAGATTTCTGTGTATGGCGACTCCAACTTGGTTGTTCAGCAAGTAAGGAACAACTATCAAGTAAAACAAGATTTGTTGAAAGTGTACCATAATGAAGTATGGGATATGATAGACAATTAATTTGTGGATTTTAATATCACTTATATTCCTAGGGATCATAACAAAACTGTTGATTCTCTTGCCCTAGCAGCCACACATTTCAGGATTCCTAAAACAACACAGCTGAAGTATCCTACTGAGGTTAGGTACAGACCTTTTTGAAGATGATATTGAAATAAAAAGGTTTTTAGAGCTGACAAGTGAGTTTTCCAATTCCTTAATTGATCAAGAAGAAGATGATGAAATTGAAGAGTTTGAAGGTCTTGCAGAAAATGAGATTGCAGGTCACAAAATCATTGAACTGAAAGGCAATTTCATTCCTAAAGGTTTGGTACCTTTGGAGAGGATTTTTTCGAAAGATGATACTCCTTTAAAACCAGTTATGCAGTCTTCAGAAGAAAATGTGATGGATTGCAATATCGGTACTAAGGAACATCCCAGAATGGTGAAGATCTCAAAAGCACTCACAACAAAACAAAGAAACAGGTACATCAAGTTATTGAAAGAGTATGTTGATGTTTTTGCTTGGTCATACGAATATTTGAAAACATATGATACTAGAATTATACAGCACAATGTACCATTAAAACCAAATGTTAAACCTTTCAGACAGAAATTAAGGAGGATCAATCCTGCTTTGTTTCCCATTATAGAAAAGGAAGTTAAAAAGTTGTTAGATGCTAAGATTATAGTTCCTCTCAGATATTCTTTATGGGTAGCCAATTTATTTCCTATCAGGAAAAAGAGAAGCAGGCTTACTCATTCGTAAAAGCATTGAAGTTTTTCAGAATTTATGTTTTGCATTCCAAGGTTATTGCTTATGTTTCTAATGCTACCATTAAGGATGTTTTGACTTAACCTGACAGTGAGGGAAAAAGAGGGAAGTGGATTGCAAAAATAATGGAATATGAAGTGGACATTAGACCTACAAAGCTAGTAAAGGGACAAGGTTTGGCTAAATTGTTAGCTGATTCAAATTAAAAAGCTTTAGGTATACATCTCATGGCAGAACAACCAGCACAGGAAGAATTTCAAGTAGAGGAGGAGAAATAAAAGAGTATGGACCACTATGCAGAATCCACATGGTATGCAGATATTGTACATTTTCTTTTGTACTTACAATGTCCAGAACATCTAGACAAGAAAGCTGCTAGGTCATTAAAGTTGAAAACTACTAAATATTGTTTGATAGAACAGCAGCTGTTTTGGAAAGATCCAGGGAGTATTTTACTTAGATGTTTGGATAAGCCAGAAATTGAAGAAGTAATATCTTAATCACATGAAGGGGCTTGTGGGAGACATAAGTATTGGAAGGAAACAACTTATAAAATTATAAGAGCTGGATACTATTGGCCTTCCTTATTCTCGAATGTATATCAGCAGGTAAGAGCATGTATCCCTTGTCAAAAGTTTGTTGGTAAGAAAAATTTGTTCTCATTACCATTAAAGTCAATTGCAGTAAATGCCTCATTTCAGCAATGGGTTTTGGACTTCATAGGAGAGATAAAATCCTTCCTCTTCAAGGAAGCATAAATGGATTTTGACTACTACAGATTTCTTTAGCAAATGGGTAGAATCCATTTCCATGAGAAATGCAACAGATAAAGTGATCATAGAGTTTATTCAAGAAAATATGCTTAGTAGGTTTGGATGTCCTAGGAAATTATTGACTGATAATGCTCAAGCTTTTAAATCTAAGGCTATGGTGGCATTCTATGAAAAGAATGGGAATATGTTGAAACACTCAACGCCTTATTATCCTCAGGGAAATGGGTTAGCTGAGTCATCTAATAAGAATATTATTCAGAGTATCAGGAAGTTATTGAAGCAGAATAAATGATCATGGGATTCAATGTTAAAATATGCATTGTGGGAAGACAGAATAACAGTTAAAAAGGAAATTGGAACTTCTCCTTTCCAATTAGTATATGGTACTGACACAGTATTTCCTGTCCAACTGGGTATTCTAGTGATGAAATTTTTTCAAGATTGTCAAGAAGAACCTAGTGATATGCAAAGAAGAATTTATGCACTAATAGAGTTACAACAGAAATGAGAAACAATGGAAGAAAAGGCTTAGCTGTACAAGTCAAAGATCAAAGAAAATTTTGATAGAAAGATCAAAGAGAACACTTTTTCAATGGGAGATATGATTTTGAGATGGGATGCTAGAAAGGAGCAGAAAGGAAAGCATGGCAAGTTTGATAATATATGGTTTGGCCCTTTCATAGTATCAAAAATTCTGGAGAATAATACTTTTGTGTTACAGACTCTAGATCGTGAGGAATTATCTAATCCAGTTAATGGACGTTTCCTCAAGCAATTTTACAGTTTTTGAGATGGATACTGGACTTTCATTGTATATACTAGTGTGAATAGAAGAATAAAGACTCCATGACCCAATGGAAATTTCACAGACTAGCAGGAATCAGCACAAAAGGCACTGATCTACAGGTTCTTGAAGCCTCACATGGAGGACTTCATCCTGCAGCAAGAGCCAGATGTTAGAGCCTGTTTTTTTTTTCCATTTTTTGATGCATTTGTTTATGTTTTGAAACTTGGTTTTGTTCATTTCTCCTAGAAAATTTTGTTTCTTAGGATAGTTTGAATCTTTTTCCTTTAATTTTCATGTTTATATGATTTGTTAGTTTTCTTTTTCAAATTTTGATCGAAATTCACAGTTAGGGGGGTTATAGAATGTTTATATGAATTAAAAAGGTCCTAAAATATCATAAAGTTTTGACCTACATCATGTTACCAAAGTTAAATCATTGCTAGTCGTTATATTTTTTAAAAATCATTAAAGCAAACTTTCTTGTATCGCAAGCCTGAAAAAATTACACACATGTGCTACAAGAAAGTCACGCAGTTCAAAAATCATCATTATTTGTTCAAATTTTTTAAAATTATCACACATGACAGGTCATCCATACTTAGTTGATGGATTTGATACGTGATTCCTCTAGAATCATCATTGTGACGCGCGTGAATACGTCAAGCAAATCATCATGAGGGCGAGTTGTGGTGGTCTGTTGTAGAGTGATGGAATAATTATGGTTAAACACGATGAGAAAAATGCACCTTGAATCTCATATCCCCTGAAGTGCATGTAGAGCAGATGAGTTCGTGGCGAAGTGTTAGCAGTGTGTAATTAAAATATTGAAATAGGTCGAAAATTTAGGGATTTTGAAGGGCGATCATTTGGAGTTATCGTAATGTTCAAATAAGAATGAGGAATGAAATTGGACACCTAACAGTCAAGAAAACACGATTCTAGCACCTGGATTCATCACTTTGACAAGTAGGCTGCGAATTGATATCAAAGTCTATGTATTTGGGTTTTTACTAAGCAAAGGATTAATGATGAAATTGAATGAAGATTATTAGTATGTAAACTTAATTCATACTTAATATCAAATTCTCTGTCAATGGAATTAAGGCATTTAGCAGTTTAAGCGAGATAGTTCGGTTTAGGGTTTTTGGTTTCCCAACATAGTATTGTCTGTCAGATTGTCAAGACTTGAACAAATTTAGACTTTGTTTTACTGAAAGAAGTAATTTGACAGTCATTCAAAATGAAAAGAAGTGGTAAAACCAATAGATTTGAAACTTCAGACATGAGCTGGGTTCAAACATTTCCAGATTGTGTAAAACTGTTTTCAGAGGCAAGGTGGTTAGCGTTTTTTGAAAGAATTGAAAGATATCACTCAGAAGTATTTTATAAATTTGCTCACTGTTTGGATAAGGATATGGTGATTTTTTATACTTTAAAGTTTAAGCTAACCATTGAATTGTTAGCAGAATCTATAGGGATCTTAGATGAGGGTGAATACTGGTTTTAAAAGGTTCCTTTCACCTTTGATGCTTAGAGATATTTACTTCCAGATGTAGTAGAAGATTGGGGAAATGGAGTATCTATTCAGAAATTTAAACCAGAATGGATAGAGCCTATCAAAATCATACAAAGTTATATCACTTGTGAAGGGAGATTTGCTTTTGTTTTTAAGTATCATTTTAGGTTCTTGCAACATCTTAGCCATGAAGCCAAAATGAATCTCCCTTTCTTCTTCTTGAAAATTTTACAGAAGATGTCTAGCAGGGTGAAAGAACATCAAGATCACACCAAACAATCTGTGCTTCATCATGGGCCGATAAAACTTGTTATAAGTATTGTACTTCAAAAAAGGGAGAAAACATGGGAATATTTCCTATTTTGGTTTGGTTTCCAAACAGAGAAGGAAGAGCAATCTCAGAAGAGACAGTTAGATAAAGGTTAGAATTTGATCAAGAATATTAAGAAGAAGGTCACAATCAAGAATGAAGAAGGTAGTGAAATAGGAAAATCTATGAACCAAGAAGATGAAAACATTGAAATTGAACAGCAAATCAATATTGAAGAAAACAAAGTTTCAAAGTCAGAAGTGAAGGAAATCGAGCCTGTAGAAGATGCTTTTCTTGTAGAATTGATTCAAGGTGTAAAGGAAGATGTAAAAGAGCAGGAACAGGTTCCTATTATAGTACTCTCTGAAGAAGAGGAGAGGTCATTATCTGATGAAGCTAGGATTCATACCGAGCAGAATATACATGCACATTCTAAAGAAGAGACAATGTCACGAAAGAATAAAATGAAAGTTGTTGAACTAGCTTCTATTACACATCAAGGGAAAGTTTTGAAAATGTTAGGAGAAGTTGGAACAGCTTGGAGGCCCAAGACAAGGCCAAAGAACAAACTCAAGTTAAATGTGAAGACGCTGTTAAACCCTAAACTAGCTGAAAAGAAGATTATAGTAATTGAAGATTCTTCATCTCACGAGAAGTTAGAAGACATTGAGGATCAAAATAAAAAGGTTATGAAGGGTAAAAAGAAAATAGTTTCAGAAAATAAACCAGTTTTCACTGAAACTAAGATCTCATAAATATTCATGGAGGTTCGAAAGAAGATGATTCTAGAATAGCATCAAAATGATTCAAAGAGATCTTGTATAGAGAAAGGAGAGGTTGCTAAGAAATCAGCTCAGTGTAGTATTAAAGCTAAAGAGTATTCAAAAATCCCAATGACCTTGACAGAGCATATTGAAGAAGATGAAGAAATTTTTAGGAAGCTGAAAATCCCTTGGATGCTTGAACGAATGTAGCCAGTATTAGAAGGAAAATGCATTGATTCTGAAAATGAAAATTTGCAGAGAAGTATCAAGCAATACAAACATCAAATTGAGTACTTGCATGAAAGCAATGAAGGATTAGTGACTGCAAATAAAATACTGAGAGAAGATTTGGAAGAAGTAAATAGTCACTATCAGGAATTGATTTCAGTTTCTAATGAGGCTTTAAAAAGAAAGAGACAGACAGAGAGCATGTTTATAGAATTAAAATAAACTATTCAAGAGCTGACACAACAAAATGAGGAGCTGACAAAAAGAGTTGCAGATTTGGAAGCAAATTACCAGAAAGCTAGAAGGAAGACCCAAGCTTTAGAAGGAATTGCTCTTTTAGCAGCAAAAGACTTGTAAAATTACTTTAAGAAAAGCAGTTGATAGTTAGTTTGAAAAAGTTATTTCATTTTTGTATAATGATAGTTTATATTGAACAATTTGATAGATGACCTAAAAGTAGTTTCGGTTCAATTATGTAACTGTTTTTTAAGGAACAAGATAAATTTAAGTCTGGGAAAGGACCAAGGGTTCGATTTTTGTTGCAAGGGGAGGCTAACAAGCTATGGTTTATGACCTAAGTGTAAAAGCTCTTATGTATTTTGATGACTGAATTATGAAATATATGCAACTATAAGCCCTTTTTAGTCTATTGGTTGATTCCATTTCTGATTTGTCTAATCACTCTGTTGATATATTCATTTCTTGTTTAATGTTATTATTCATGAAGTGCCTATTAACTGTGGGTGGAATTCAGTGCTGTGATTATTGTGTTTGGTTTATTTTTTATATGTTATGCATCTCAGTCCTTCAAAGGTTCATGATTCAGTGTTTCCTTTAGCTTTGTGGAGTTTCTTCCCTCTTGTTTACAAACTGTACAACCAAAACCCTAGAAAAACCTATTTTACTTAATTGTGTTTATTGAGATTGTGTTGGCTTGTTCTTTCGTAGTTTGAACAAATCCAATCAATTGTAATAATTAAAATTGAAATCAATAGTACTATATAAAAATATTTCAATTTCTGATAAATAATGGAATTAAAAATAAAACATGCAATATATATATATATATATATATATATATATATATATATGAATGCAATGTTAGTATTCATTATTCAAAGAATCATATGCAGTTCTTTTGATAATTCAATGGCAATCATTAAAAATTAAATGAATAGTATAAAAAATCCTTTCAAATTCAAATAAATAATAGAATCAATATGTGTGTGTGTGTGTGTGTGTGATGCAATATGTTACATCATTCACTAAAGGGCCTTTTCCTTGTAGTGAGGAGAAGGAGCATAAGCCATTTCTCAAATTTGACTGAGGAATTACTGGCCCTTTCTCTCCCTTTATTGATGTTTGGAGGAAGACTCAAGAAGTACTATCCATTTCCCACAATTTTTCCATTTGAATGAGTATCATGAGAACTCCATTAAAATTTTCGAAGGAGGAACAAAGAAATTGCCATTTTCATTACATCAGCCCTTTCTCACACTTCTAAAATTTTAGGAAGGAGAAAATTTCTTGCCCTTTTATGGTTAGAGTGATGAGGAGGAGGTGGAGTGGCATCAATTTTCAACAAGCTAGTAATTTTAGGTTAGAGGAGGAGAAGGAGCACAGTCCCTTGTCTGGGGCATGCAACCAAAGAGAAGTAGCCCTTTTTGAAACCCTTAGACTTTTGGGAAGATAAATAGCATGGTCCATTTCTTAAACTCTCGTAATTTAAGTGAGCGACAAGCCCTTTCTAACATACTGCATCTATGTGTTTTTTATGTACGCAATCACCTATGCATATAATATATACGCAAGCACTAGTGCAACATTGAAATTTGGTTATTTCTAATCACGGGGGGTTCATTCAATGAACTTGTTCCATAGCATGTTCGTTCACAAGATATTAAAGAATATCCCTAATTTCACTAAATATTGAAAAATTCTTCCTAGAATTGTATTGTTGAACCACCCTCACAATATACCTTTCCAATTAAGAAAACCACTAGTTTCACCAGATATTGTACATATCCATTTTTAACAACCCATTTTAACACCCCCTTTATATCATATTATAATTTTTTAACAACAGGAGCCCTAGTGCATCTTAGTATAAGCAAACAAGATGCTAAATAAAATATATTATAATGCTAATAATGATCCCATCGGAATTACAGGGGAGACTAATTCATTTGAACCGTTGGATAGTGGAAGACCCAATGAAATAGTAATGGGGAAGGAAAAATACGTAAAAAAACCGAGTGAGGAGATCAATGTAGCAAGGAATGGAAAATACTAATAGTCCAATATTCAGTGCAATGCTTACAAAAGATGAGAATTGCAGATCTTTCACACCAAAACTTGTCAATCTACCAATTTTATATCATGTAAAAACAAGTATAGCCATAGAGAGCTCATGTTTCTACAAGCTTAATAAATTAAACTCCATAAAATATTTTTAATAATCTTAATAAATGATTTCTATTCATGTTTAAATCTATTTTTATGTGATTTTTAGTACACACACAGTAAAATATGGTAAAATAACACTATCATTGCTTCAATAAATTATGTGTAGATATATTGTTATGCTTAAAGTATTCCAAGTTGAGTGAACATGGATTCTTCCACAACAAATGAATCTCATTTCTATATCTATACAGGATCAAAATTAGTCCAAAGTTAGAGCACATGCTCTTCATTTCCTATCTAAATTCTTAAAATAAATTAAATGTCACTCACATATAAATTTAACACTGGTTATGAGGAGGCTATTGACTTTTCTTGGGCAGAGAAGTATTATATTTGGAAATATTTCTAATTTGATTTAATTGGGAAATCTTTATGTATCAAACTTAGAAAAAAAATCTCAATTTTTACATATATGATCCAATGATAATATTAAATTCTTTTGTATTTCTTAAGATGGATTTATGGAGTTAGATTTCAATGATAATATTTATTATTATAATTAAAATAATAATGTAATGATATGAATATTTTCATTTAAAAATTATTTAATGAAATTAAAAAAAAAACATAATGATAATATTATAGAAAAAAAAATTGAAATTAAATATTGTAGTATAAAATGTTTTCATATATATATATAT
>LPNX010172705.1:47447-139123 GCA_001517045.1 Pseudotsuga menziesii
TTGAATGGTATTCCTTGGCCCACCCAAATAAAATATGCCCCAATATTTATATTACTACGTCAAATTAAAAACCCTCCTTGATCCATTAATGCGAGGCAATATAGGAGTATTCAAAACCCCAATATGAATGAACGTGATATGATATTGCCTTTCTACTTAACCATCCATGTTTCTAATGCTCATTCTGTTTGAATGCACCGATGTAGATACTTTACATTGTATAGCACCGATGCACATAATTTTAACTAAGCATAAAAAAAATCACTGAAACATTAGGTCATCAAGTTTCTTTTAGTTATAAAATGTATTCATAAAAACCTCTGTTAAAACATTTGAGGTTGTAGCAAAGGATTTTTTGACATTTTTTTTCAATCTTGTAGCACTAAAAGCCTCCGCTGCAAGCTCTTTTCCTTGTAGTGATTCCAAATATGAATGTCATAATTTATGTAACATAAACATGAGATAATGTCACAATCCAACATAACATTTTTAAGGAACATAACCATAATTGATGATAACCATGGACGAATGTAACACTCCAATTTAATCATAGATATTTAGACATGAAAGAGGGAAACACATCATCAAGAATTGAAACATGGTTGACATTAACGAAATATGGTAGAAATTTAAGAAGCATGGTTGACTTTAGTTATATATGCATGGATTTGGTTGACTTTAGTTATATGTGCATGGATTTAATTGTTGATGGTTGAATTTTTTTAACCATTTTTAACCATCATGTTTGACCATGTTAAAATATGGTTAACAATTTCTTACTATTGTTGATAAAGTTGGACTCTAGTTAACCATAATTAACATTAGTTTGATAATGCATGTGACAAAGGTTGACATTGATTAACTAAAGTTAAGTCATTGTTGACAACTAGTTGACCATGGGTGACTTTAGAGAGCCTTGTTTGACTTTAGTATAACCATTGTTATATGTGGTTGACTTTAGTGATATATGTTTGACTTCAGTTAGCCATGGTTCATTAATCATAGTTGACTATGATTTAACAACAACTCACGAAGGTTGACTATATCTACCATGGTTTATATAGTTTAACCATAATCCACAATGGTTGATTTGGTTAACATAGTTATTTTTTATATTGTTTAGCAAGCAATGTTTTTTTAATTTAGTTATCCATGTTGACTTAAATTTGACCATATTTAAATGTAGTTGACTTTAATGAAACATGTTAGAATTTAACATATGTGACGAATGATGGTTGCTTTCCTTATTGAATGAAGGGTGACTTGTTGCCCATTGTTTCCTTTATTGAATAAAGGGTGACTTTGGTTGCCCATTGTTGCCTTTATTGAATAAAGGGTGACTTTGGTTGCCCATTGTTTCCTTTAGTAAAGCGTGCTTTACTATAATTCATTTTGATTAATCATGCTTGTAATGAACCATTGTTAACTTAAGTTTAAAAAATTCTATAAATAAAATATATTTGAAATGTGATTTAGTTAATTTAAAAAAAAATTAATATTAATTTTAAGTTTTAGGCATTCCTTAATTTCAAAAATTAGATAATTATAGAAAAAATATTCTTTCACAATTTAGATAACCTTATTAAAAAATTATATTTAAAATTAAATGAAACTCATTCAAAAATTTAAAATTTAGATAACTTTATTAAAAAAAAATTATATTTAAAATTATATGAAACTCATTCAAAAACGTTTATTTTAAATTATTAATTTTCAAAAATTATTTTCTATTAATACAAAACATTAAACTATGATATATTAGTTTTAATGATTTACCTAAGGTAATTTAATTTTAAAAAATAGATTAAAATAAAACTTAAAAAATAATATTCATTTTAAATTAACTTAAATATTTAGAAAATGGATTAAAGTTTAAACTAAAAAATTAAAGTTAGCTAATTTTAATTTAAAAATAGATTAAAATTTAACCTTTAAAAAAATAATCATTTTAAATTAACTTAAATATTTAGAAAATGAATTAAGTTTAAACTCAAACAAAATTAAAATTCGATAATTTTATCTGGAAAATGGATAAAGTTTAAATTCACAAAATTTTAAAATTTAATTGAAAGGATATTATTAAAATATATTTAAATGTGATAACATATTCTTAAAGCTACTTTTTATATTAATTTTAGAAGTTCATTTACCATTAATACACACCAATAGTTTCATAAATAATTTTTTTGTTAATGATACAAAAGTCATGAACATCTCAATACGAAATAAAGATTTATGATACTTTGATGGATGAGAAGGCCATTACGACTTTCATTTATAAATTATTAATTTTAAATTTTAAAATATAATATTTTAAAATATAATATTGATTTGAAATGCATGAATTTGCAGCTAACAAAATAAAAAACTATAAAGCAAAATGATACGAAATAGTAGTTATCATAAACATAGTCTATGTCAATATACCTAAAGAACAATAAATTATAAATAAAATTTTATAACTGAAAAAATAGTTGTCATAAGCATAAATGTTAATATGCATAGATATGTCAATATGAACAGATATACTAATTATAAATAAAAATTTATAACTGGATCATCATGAACTGCATCGTTGCCTCCTCCACAAATCTGGAGAGCGAACTCGTTTCATTTTCTGGAGCGAAAGGTTTTATACAATAATATAGTCACCACCAGTAGCCTTTGACCCCTGAGAATCTATGATAGAGAAATGGCATACCTGGTAAACGTTGCCATGATGAGAAGATCACGGCGTAATTCCGTTGAGGGCGTCGCCATATGCCATACAAACAATATATGGGTGAGGGCAAAACCCATTCATCCGCTTTCGGAAATGAAACGCAGTGTAAGACAAAAATAACTTGTAAACAAGTTATTTTTGTAATAACTTGACTCAGGAACCCGGTATGCATGTAAACAAGTTATTTTTTTGTCATACCCGGTATGCATGTAAACAAGTTATTTTTTTGTCATACCCGGTTCCTGAGTCAAGCTCCTGACGCCGTCACCGTCAGCGATCTTTCGGGAAAAGGATTGAACTCTCAAGCTTATTATCTACACGGAATACTCCACAATTCCTGTAATAATAACAAGTAACAGGTGAGTAAGAAATAAATAAGAGATTGAGTGGGTCACATGGATTGGTTTGTTAATTCAACATTGTCCCCTAGCTAGGGTTTGAGGAGCTTTAGAGGTGTCCTTGCTTGGATAAGCGGAATGACTGCGGTGAATAAGAATTTATAAAAATATCTCATAAACCAAAAAGAATACATTTTTCAGCATATAAATCATGAGATCATACATCCTCCATCAAAAAAAGCTTAACCAGAGATGGAGATGGCAAAAACCCTACCAAGTCAAAAAAGAAGCGCAAAACCAGCTGAAAAAACTGGGACAATACCAACCAACAATGAGCTCCGGAATAACCCTGAATGTAAAATGGTTGTTGAAGATCAAGGGTTTTCAATGGACCGCCATTTGTTTAACCAGACTGCCATAAGTTAAGATGGATGCAAAAACGGTTACTGAAACTTCCATGAGTTCAGATGGATGCAAAAACGGTTACTGAAACTTCCACGATAGATGGACCGCCATGAGTTAAGGAGCCACGTTAGTTAGCAATTAACTCATTTGAATCCACAAACATCCACTTAACTATATACTAATTTGTGGTTACTCCTAATATTTTTTTTTCATATGAAAATAGCTATACTCTAAGTTGAAAAAGTATTTCTGGTTATTCCTAATACCCTATGTCCCAACACGGTTAGCAGTGAACGGGCAAGCCGCCAGCCACCATGAGTCACTAGCAATACGGACACGTGGAGTTAACCTTAACTCTTTTCCATTCATGTATTAGTTATCCTTAACAAAAGTGAGACGACCATCCAGCAGATTTGGATCACACACTTAAGCATGAGCATGAACAAAATGGGACAGAGGCACTCTCGAAAAAGAAAAGTTACTCACATTTGATATGATTGTCAGAGGCAGATTCGGAGTTGGACAGTGGTAATAATTCTCAAAAAGAAAAAGAAAAGATGGCGAGAGGGAAAAAAATAGAAAACAATTGGTATTTAAGAGAAAAAATCCTTAATTTGTAAAATAAGAATGCGCAGATGCTTTCTGCTCTAAAGTAATATGTAATTTATGTCTAACTATCCTAGTTGTGAGCTTTGCACTCTATAATTTACCAATAGCGAGTGAATGATCGATGAATGGATGAAAATAAGGCATATAATTTTATTTTATTTGTCGAGGTTTATTTTCTAAAATTAATTTAGTATAGGCACAAGTAAAGTTGTTGATGAATGTGGATAAGCACAACAAACCGCTTAGTTTTGTGAAAATAGTTGGCTGCTAAACAAAAGTTAAAATATAAAATTTTATATCCATTATTCATATCAGATTGTTAGAGTTAATTACATCTATATGCTTTCAGATATTATCCTATATTTTGGTCTTTTTTGAACGGATCAACAAGATAATTTGAGCTTAGCAAGTGTACACTATAGATTCATTTCATGGTTGCCATGTCTTGTTATGCTTAAATGCATCTTAACTACTATTTAAATAAGCTTCAGTTAATTACAATTTAAATAAGCTTCATTTAAAAATTCAATATTTAATTATTTATAAATATATAATTCATTAAAGTTTTATACCTTGTAGAGTGTTCGTTTTTTGTTTATTTATAGTATTTGTTTTATGTTTTTTTTCTTAGTTTAATTACTAAGTATTTATTTGAGATTTAGTGGTGGACTATGGCCTATGCTTTTTCATCTACTTATGAGGATGAGACAAGTGCATTGTCAAGATTGATTCTATGGAACTAGTTCAAAATTTGTAATAAACAATTAATTATGGGTAGCTAGTTGATGAATGGATAAGTCGTCACTGCATGGATAACTCATAGCTAAATGAATAGGTGATGAATGGGTAGGTAGTTGATGAATGGATAAGTTGTACCTGCATGGATAACTATAGCTAAATGAATAACCAACAATTCATGGCAGATAATTACAAGAATGTGAGATAAAAAAAGAGAGAATATAAAAAACAATTGATTGTTGATAAATGGATAACATGAAGAATGTTCGTGATAACATGTAACTAGAAATAGATAACTCACATTGAACCAAATGATAACTCACAGTTGAACCGATTTAACTAGAAGAATATGAGGAATAAAAAAATATTTCCAAACTCTCTTCCATTCCATAACTATCTCTCAACCATTTGATCCCTATAGACATGATCCAGCCACAAACTATGTGGGTGTGCTAGTATTTATGTTATATCTTAAATGGATGTTTATAAGGATCTCGTCATTAGTTTAATGTTTAGTATTTGTTTAACAACCACCCATCTCTACAAAACTAAGTGGCTAGCTACACCTATGGGTGTTCACTAATGAATCATTGTTGTACACTTGTTACACTTGGGTTAATCTTGTTGATCCGTTCAAACAAGTCAAAAATTTGATGTAATATCTAAATGTCTATGGGCATAAATATTAATGTCTATTAGTCTAATAATAACACATCCACAAGTAAAGTGGTCTGTAAAAATAGACATAGCCAACCACTTAGTTTTGTGTAGATGGTTGACTATTAAACAAAGGAAAAACATAAAACTAATTAATATAAACATGAAAAAATTATACTATTTAATTAAAAAAACTATTATTGTTACCCATTTCTTTGATACGAGGACCATGAAATGAATCTGATTGTAGACTTGTTACACTAGGTTAATCTTGTTGCTAGCACAACCACTTGCCACTTGTTCTAGCCTTATTCTAGTTAAATGAGTTAAATCTCTCATAACTAGCACACCCACATAGTTTATGGCGATAGGGATCAAATGGTTAAGATATCATTATGGAATGGAAGACAATTATCCATACATGTTATCACTGACATTCTGGGTTTACATGCATTGTTACCAGTTATCTATCCATCAACTAGCTACCAGTGATTTTTTATATTCATTTTTTTATAGGAATTTTGAACTACTGCCATAAAATCAACACTTGTCTCATTCTCGTTCATTCTCGTCCCTAGATGAAAAAGCATAGATGGTAGTCCACCCCAAATCTTAAATAAAAACATCTATCTATGTAACAAGTGTACAACAAGGATTCATTAAATACATCTATCTTGTTATGCTTAAATACATCTTAATTAAGATTTAAATAAAGTTAATTTAAATGATGATTAAATTTGTTTTTATTTTTCCATATCAATGTTTTTTTTGTTTAAGGTTAAACATTAAAATTGCCCAATTATATGAGACTATGTTCCTGTTATTGACATTAAAGTTGCCCACTTAAAAACAGAACATGAATCTACATTATCCTGAGACTATGTTACTGTTATTGACATTAAAGTTGCCCACTTAAAAACAGAACATGAATCTACATTATCCATACTGGAATCAATTGCAAACTTTACATTCTAATAAAATGATAGATATGACAACTGCGAATCCATAAAACACGTCTTCGATGCCATTGCTGCTCTGTCATATAAATCTTGTGAATCGAAAATAGGAGCACCAAATGTCTTTCTGCGGACCGAATTATTTCAACTATTGAAACCGAGCAATAAATTTTACTAAATTCATTTATAATGTCGGAATGAAAGCAGGCGCAGATAGAATTTCCCTTTCCCATCCACGCGGTCAATGAACATGTTACATGTGATATAGCCGAGAAGTCGGGAGATTTGTGCTGGACATTTTCTCGGTCACTGCCAGCTTGGCCCACAGGGGCACCGATCCGCGAACAATACAGAGTGTCCCAGTGAAATTAAAATCTATCGCTGGACAGTATATGCACTGTCTCTTTACCTTTACACCTCTTATGCTGTTGACCTATGGCATGTGATTTGTCTCTTTACCTTTACACCTCTTATGCCGTTGACCTATGGCATGTGATTTCTTAAGAAACACTCCACCACGTAACTTCTACGACGCCAGGCTCTCCTTCTATAAATTCTATGTTCAGGTATCTCTAATCCATCATCAAGGTCAGAATTCTTGCAGTTAATTTAGGAAGAATTGGATCCTTATCCAGAGAAAAGCCGTTCCCAAAACTGTGGGGGATCGACCTATGAAGAAGGGCCTTATCCAGTAGACTTTTGGCCAAGCTCTCACTCATCACAATATTAGTACTTCTGTTGTTCAAGAGTTCAGCCGAATGGCACCTATTAAAGATATGGAGATGCAATTAGAAGGAAATGGGATCACGACTAACAGTACAGGTGGCGTCACTCCAATGGAGGCTGGCATACCTGTGCATGAGAATATGGAGGATTCGGCATCATATGCAAAACGCGGCTTAAAAGCTTGGGTGCAGAAAACTTTGTGGCATGGCGGTTCCAATTATGATGCATGGTGTAATGCTGTTTCTGGTCAGGTATAATCAAATAATGTTATCATTGCCAATCTTATTTATAGGTATAATCAAATAATGTTATCATTGCCAATCTTCTTTGCTTTTCGTTTTAAGTCACTTTAGAGTTGGTTTTTATATGGGTTTATGGAATTTTACAGAATAGAGTGCACTCTCATAATTTATGCTATAATATTAATTTCTCTAACGTTTTAGTATATTAATATAGAGCATTTTAGTATATCAATATTAGAGCGATGGAGTGTATTTTTAGGTTTTTTAAAGCATATAAATAAAATTTTACATCAATCTCATTAATCATCTTAAGATCAGATAAACCAGAGTTAGTCTCCATCAAACCTTAACTACCATCATCATTATTGTACATTTTATAAATTAATATTAACTACCATCATCACTATCATATAGAGTAATTTATTGTGTAGTTTATAGATTAATACTTGTATATATTGAATGGCAGGTTGGCCAGGTGATCCTCTCCATGCCTTATTCCTATTCTCAGATGGGCTTTGGTTTGGGAATTTTCTTCCATCTGTTGTATTCTGTAGTAGGGATCTGGACTTGCTACATGCTTTCATGCTTGTATTTGGAGTACAGAGCTCGTAAGGCAAAAGAAGGTGTAAACTTCAAAAAGCATGTTATCCAGGTCTGAACATTCATTCTCTTTAGTTAGCTTCCTCTCACATTATAGAATTTTGTTGTCTAGAGATTGTTGTATTCATGTCTAGTTATTAAAACTGCATACAGTACCACGAGGTCATGGGGTACTTGGTTGCGCCTTGGCTCAAGCGGGTTTCTCTCTTTTTCAATATTGTGACCATGGGATCTGTTGCAGTTGTACAAATTATTGCATGCGCAAGGTAGATTACTTTTACTACTTCTATCTTCCTGGTTGGTTGACTTTTACTTTCACTTTCAGTACACTTATTTACTGTCTTCCAAAACAATATTTTATGAAATAGTGTGGTAAAACTTTTGGAGTTTCTGTTTAGAGCTGATCCATCTCCTAAAACTTGAGTTGAGTGGATCCATTCTAAACATCTAGACAGTAAAACCCCCAAATTTTATCATCAGTTATACTTTGTAAGAATGATGAACTTATATATATTATATTGTATGAAATCTCTGTAGCAATGCATATTATCTGAACTCGAATTACAACAAACGGGAGTGGGCACTCATATTTGGTGGCATATCAATGTTAACTGTTCTCCTTCCCTCTTTCCACAATTTCCGAATATGGTCTATTATTGGGGTGGTGACCACAACATACACAGCATGGTACATGGTCATTGCTGGCCTTCTTCACGGCCAGGTTAAATCCTGTTCCTCGAAAAGAAAAAATATTGTGAATTGACGCAATACAGTAGCATAGATAAATATAACAAATCTATTTTTGTAATTCTGATTAAACAATACTCAATGTAATATTTTCTCAAAATTTATGCAGACAGCAAACGTGAAACATTCTGCACCTGCATCCACGGAGCAGTTTTTCACTGGTACTACCAACATACTGTTTGCATTTGGAGGCCACGCAATTACTATGTATGTCATAAAGTTTTGTTGAAGGGAATTTATGTTTAAAGTTTGACACAGTTTTATTCCAATAAAAAATATTTTTGGAAGGCAAATTCTCAATTTCTGCTGCTGTTATCAGAGAGATTATGCATGCTATGTGGACCCCAAGAGCATACAAATATGTATATCTTGCAACAGTGGGCTATGTGATGACAATTACTATGCCGCACTGTGTTATACTCTATTGGGCTTTTGGAGACGAGCTTCTTACACATTCCAATGCCCTCTCAGTGTTGCCTGCTTCTACTTTCAGAAGCATAGGTTTGGGCTTCATGATTGCTCACCAGGTGAGTCCATATAATGTTTAAATTGGAAATTACTGTTAGTTTTTTATCCAATCAATAGAATAAATTAGTAGAATTTTACTGCCTATATGATATCATAATGATGTTTTAGGATGACAGTCTTCTTCCATTTATCATGTTATTCCTTATCATTATCATTAGTTTTTTTAATTAAATGGGTTGTGTATATGAACGGTTTGTTATTTATGCATTAGCTATGAGTTATCCATGTATATCTATCTTCATTGATCTTTTATGTCTTATCACCAATCCTTTTTAGTTAAATGGGTTGTATGTATGAACCTTTTGTTATTTATGCATCAGCTATGAGTTATCCATGCATGCATAGCTATTAATTATTCATGCATAGCTACCAGTTATCCATGCACTGTTATCCATGCAAGGTTATCCATGCATCACTTATGGATTGTTTTTATATTTCTATTTTGGAACCAAGCCCATATACAACTGTCTTATCCTCTTGCAATCTAGAAAAAACATATTTACTACTCACCCCAAATTCTGAGATACAACACCTATTAATATAATAAAACACAATGTTTAATACTGATATTTTTACTTGCAGGCGATTGCCTTTGGACTGTTCGTGATGCCACTGAACTTCATGTGGGAAAAATTGTTGCATGTACATCAATCTCATTATATGATCAGAGTCATAGCGAGGCTCCCCGTGGCAATTCTTCTCTGGTTCTTGGCATTGCTGTTTCCCTTCTTTGGGCCACTAAACAGCATAATAGGCTCTCTTATCATGAGTTTCTCAACGTATATAATTCCATGTGTTGCTTATCTCATTGTGTTCAGGACAAAAACTGCAAGACAGGTATCATATTGAAATCATATTAAACTCAATTCTCCAGACTAAGTTACCATTTATCCTGTTAATGTTCAATAATATTAACTGGATTCGATCTGTGCTGGCGCATGTGCAGGACTCAGCAGAGAAGGGAGGGAAATGGATGTCAAAATGGAGAGGAATTTTGACAATAAACTGGGGCATCGTAGTCCTCGTTGGAGTGCTGGGATTCGGTTTCGGGAGTTGGGCAAGCCTTTCCAACCTGATTAAACAAGTCAATACATTTGGAGTTTTCGACAAGTGTTATCAATGCCCGCCAAAGTAAATCAAATCACATCGATAGAATTTAAAAATTGATATAACCTGTAATCTTGTCACAGTACAACTGTTCTACATGGAAAACCCTCCCTCTTTCATACCATATATATATATATATATATATATATATATATATAAATATAGCGCCGTTTCTGCACCCGTCCACATCTCCGGCATAAATATTGCAAATGTTTACTAAATCTACAGCTTGGTAATTGTATTTTTCAAGTTTTTATTGATAATTGGTGTATTTTAAGAATGCTTAACAAGGTCAAATACGTTATCTATTCCAGATTCTTTTTATAAAAAAGACATGTCTTAGGTATTTTCTTTAGAGAGCATGTTAAATGGAGTCAATGCTATTATATTCTACACTTAAATCATGACTTCATTCCCACCTCTTTTTCTTTGATTTGTCGGTAAGCCCTCCGTCAACGTTGAAGGCATAAGAAGAGATTGATCTGTGAAAGCACCGTCACAACACGTAAAACTCGAGGGTTCACTTGCACATATACAGTAAAGAAGCCTGGGAATTTCTTATAATTAGTTACTAATCATATTTATATTAAACTAACATATTTACATAGTTTTTGTGCTTGGGTGATGTCAATAGTTATTAAATGGTTAAGAGATAGTTATGGAACGGAAGATAGTTTGAATTTTTTTTATTATTCATATTCTTCGAGTTAAACATGGGTTCAAGTGTGAGTTATCCATGCCTAACTCCATGTTATCACAGACATTCTTTCTGTTATCCATTTATCAACTAGTTTTTGCCATAAATTGATGGTTATCCATTCATCAACGATGAGTTATCCATGCATTGCTACCAGTTATCCATAATAGAAAATTAATATAAATAAAAAGTGCAACGATGCATGACTAAATCGATAGTATAAAAAGAATCCTACTTTAACCTCTTCATATCTAGAATAAAAAAACATAGATTATGAACGTGGAACCAATGTTGGGAAAACAAAAGTGGAGAAATTGTTCCTCCCAACCACAAGAGAAAAATATTTTCATGTGCCATCTCTTGCATTCTAGAATTAATCCTGGTCTATCATGTTGTTCATGGACATACTAATATATAGTATTTTTCCTACGACTTGGTCATTTATGAGCCTCTTGTTCTTTAGCACTCAACTAGGAGTTGTGACCTGATTTTTTGGGATAATTCCTCCTTCATCTTGAGTTGTCACTCAGTGGCTTCAGCCACTTGTCTTTTCCTCTTGTGGGTCAGCAAACACTCTTTAGCAACTATATCCACTTTTGTCCCCCCTTCAGCATATTTTATTAAATAAAAATGTTTTATTCTTGACTTTCTCTCAAAAATAATCAAATAATAACAATAATAGTTAAAGTATTTTTCAGCATAATTAATAATAAATTATTATTTCATGGTGTATTACATACACCTCTCCTTAAAGGATAACACCGTCCTCGATGTTATAAGATTTATGTTTTATTCTTCCATTTCATCCTCTTGGAAGAAGTCTGGATATGCCTCCCGCATATTACTTTCCAGTTCCCAAGTAGCTTCTTCCACACTAAGGTGCTTTCATTGCACCTTGACTTGTTCGATGGTACGGTTCCAGAGTAAAAGTTTTCTCTTGTCGAGAATGCACTCTGGTCCCACTTAGAACTCTTCTTCGGGTTCCACCTGGATAACATTCTAATCAATCACATCAGAAACATCATGAACATATCTTTTTAAAATAGAAACATGAAACATGTTATGTACTTTAATATGGGGTGGTAGGTCTAACTGGTACGCAACTAGCCCTACTTTAGCCAAAATTTCAAATGGCCCGTAATACCTAGGTGCCAACTTTGAATACTTGCCCAATCTCAAGGAACTTTTCTTGGGATTTACCTTTATATACACATGTTCACCAACCTAGAACTCTCTAGGATTTCTTTTTAAATCAACATAACTTGTATTCTTGTCTTGGGCAGCCTTCAAGTTTTGTTGTACCTGTTTCATGGTTAGATCCATATCCTTTAACAAATCACGTCCTAACATTAACATATCAACTACATTGCTCCATGAAATTCAAGTATTACATGTGCGTCCATATAATATTTCAAAAGGACTCATACCTACAAAAACTTGAAAATTATTATTATATGCAAATTATACTAAGTGTAGGTAGTCTTCCCACTTACTTAGTTTGTCCATGACATGCATCCTTATCATGTTCTCTAAAACTTGATTTAATTTTTTAGTATGCCCATCTGTTTGTGGATGATATGCGGTATTAAAATTCAACTGTGTTCCTAAACCTTTAAACAGAGATTTCCAAAAGTTACCTGTAAATTTTGTGTCTCTATCTGAGACTATTACTTTTGGTACACCATGTAACCTAAATATTTTTTTCATGAAAATATATGCAATGTTAAAATCTTTATAGGTAGATTTAAAAGGAATAAAATGAGCATTCTTACTTAATTTATCGACTACAACCATGATTGAATCGTGCTATGAGAAATTCTTCTATAGGCCTGTTATAAAATTCATACTAATTATTTCTCATTTTCATTTTGGAATGGGTAGTGGATGCAACAATCCAACTAGATATTGATGTTCTGCCTTAACTTGCTAACATTCTAGACATAGAGCTAAGTATTTTACCACTTCCTTCTTCATGTTTGTCCAAAAGAAATCTTTTGTGATCATGGTGATCATTTTCTGGTATCCAAGATGCCTTAAATACGGTTGATTATGGAGCTCATTCACAACTGTAAGTTTAATTTTGGCTACATTTGGTATGTACAACCTATTTTTATGTAGCAACAGTACTTGTTTATTTAGGCCAAAATCTGTTTTTACTTGATTTTGTTCATTTTAGCAACCTTTTCTTTTAAAATCTGATATTACCTATTAGAATTTCCAGCGCTTAGGATCTGATTTTCCAATTCAGATTCATAGTTGCTGCTTGCAAACAGTAAATTTGCATGACAAATTAAAGTATATGCCACTTTGTTTTCTTTTTCTTTTATGTGTTTGACTTCAAAATCATATTCACTTAAAAAAGACAATTATCTCGTATGTCTCGCATTTAAATTTTGTTGATCAAATAAATATTTAAGACTTATGTTATCCGACATAAGCAGGAATTTCCTTCCAATTAGGTAACGTCACTGCATTTTTAAGGCGTGAATTATGGCGGCAAGTTCTAAATCGTGCGTCACATAGTTCTTCTCATGTTCTTTTAATTTCCTAGATTCATATTCCACGACATAGTTTTCCTGTATTAAAAGTCTGCCTAGCCCTTTTTTGCAAGTGTCGGTACATACGATGAAATCCTTGAATGGATCAGCAATCGTTAGGATCGGGGCGATATTTAGTAGATGTTTTAGTTTATTAAAGCTTTCCATGCATTTTTTAGTCCATTCAAACTTTTTACCTTTCTTCTTTAATGAAGTTATGGGGTAGGAAATCTTAGAAAATCCCTTGATGAACTTCTAGTAGTATCTGGTAATCCCCATAAATGATCTAATGTTGGTTACATTTTTAGGAACTGGTCATTCAGTGATGTCCTTGATTTTGTCAGGATCGATAGAGATTCCATCCTTGGACACTACGTGTCTGAGGTATTGAATCATATCTGTAATAAAATAACATTTATTGAACTTTGCGTAAAGTTGTTGTTCTCTTAGTACTTGCAAAATTATATTTAAATGTTCCTTATGTTCTTGTTCGTTCTTATAGTAGATTAGTATGTCGTTGATAAAAACAACCACAAACTTATCCAGGTAGTTACTTAATATTTTGTTCATTAAACACATGAATGCAGCAGGTGCATTTGTCAACCCTAAATAAATTACAACAAACTCCTAGTGACCATAACAGGTCCTAAATTCAGTTTTAAAGATATGCCTATCTTTTATTCGTACTTGATGATAACTCGAACTTAAGTCTATCTTTGAAAAGATAGTTTCTCCACGGAATTGATTGAATAGATCATCTATCCAGGGTAGTGGGTATCGGTTCTTAATTGTCATTTTATTTAACTATTAGTAGTATATACATAACCTTAAGGTTCCATCCTTCTTTTTCACATATAAGGCCGGTGCTCTCTAAGGAGAGACACTAGGTCAAATTTATTTTTTATCAATCAATTCTTGTATTTTAAATTTGAGCTCTGTAAATTCTATTATGTTCATTCGGTAAGGATATTTTGATGCTAGTATCGCTCTGGGTATCATATCGATTGTGAAGTCAATGTCTCTTTTCTAAGGAAGTCTAGGGATTTCTACGAAAAGATGTCTTCAAACTGCTTCAATACTGGTATGTCTTCTAGTTTAAGTTTATTGTTGTTTTCATTATCATTCATTATATAGACAGCAAAAACTTTACATCATTTTCTTACTAATCTTTTCATTTGTAACACAGATATTTATCTGATTGCAACCTTCATAGGAATCCCTCTTACTTTTAAATTTTTTCCATTATCATTTGTACATGTAAAGGTTTTGTCAAAATAGTTTAACATTAATTTTTGTTTTTCTATCCAATCCATTCATATTAACATATCATAGGAACCTAAAGGTATAATATTTAAATCAGCATGCGTAATGAAATCACTCATCATCAATTTACAATTCTTAACAAGACTAGTGACTTTATGTTTTGTACCGGTGGCTAATTTTACCAACCACGACTTATCAAACTTTTTCAGTACTAATTTACATAATTCAACTGTTCTAGGTGATATATAACTCAGGCTTACACCTATAGGTTGATTTTTTATTTTTATCATACCTTCGATTTCAACCATAAAAGCCTGATGATCTACTTTCTTGTTTTCCAATGAAGTGAAAATTCTAGGCATGCTCCTTGCCATGTCCCCAACTGTAACTGCTTCCTGGATGAAATGAACATTAAAATTCTTCTTTCTTACTGGGAAATCTTTAAAATAATGTGGCCCTCCACACTCACAACATTTTAAGGGTTCTTTTTGTGTTGAGTGCTTGTTAAGAACAATAGGAGGTTCTTTTACTGTAGAATTTTGTGGTTTAAAACTTTTTTAGTTATTACCCCGATATTCCTTATAGTTATTCCCTATGTTTTTGTGGAATTTATCCTATTTCTTTCTTGGATGAAAATTATTTTTCCTTTTACTCTTCCAAGTTGGTACATTTTCTCTTCTATTTTTTTTTTGTCGTAACAGAAGTTTTCATTTCTCATCACTTCCTCTTGCATCTTTAGATTATCATACTCAATCTGTTCTTTGAACATGATAGTGTAATATCCCCCAATGCACGAACATTTTATGTAATATTAATTTTACTATTTGTATTTCTTGAATATGATTGAAAAACCTGGAATATGTATCATGTCCCCTCAAATTGACCATTAAAAGTGTTGACCATGCTAAGTTCCTAGGGGCTCAAGTTGTTATTAATTATTCCTCTTAGGATAAATTTTTACTCATAATTGTTCTAAGACATGTATTTAATTTTATTTCAGCAATTTTATTTATAATACATAATAATGATGTGGAATTAAGGCTTCCATGTTAGGAGGGCGCATTGGGGAAGCTAGTCAACTTGCCTTGGTAAAAATAAGAAAGTCAATGACAAAAGCAAGTAAAAGAATAAAGGGAAGTTGCCTAAAAGCGGAAAAAGTAGACAGAGGTAAAAGCAGGAAGGTCTTTCAAAGGGGAGGGCGCAGTTTCCTCTTATGGAGCTCAAAAAATATGAAAGAGAAAAGAAGGAAAGTTTTTGAAGGAAAGAAAGAGTTTCCTTATGACCCACAAAAAGTAGAAATATGTCATAAATCAAAAGAGGCAGCTTTTGACTAAGGGGGGGTGCAGTTTCTAATTGTGAAGGATGATTTGGACTTTGAAACAATTTCACATGGTCCTACTTGCCTAATTTCCCAAAGGGGGTGCTTTTGTGGCTAGAGTTAGGTCACCCATGGGGTTGACTTGCTCTCACAGGTCACCATTGGCCTCAACTTACTAAGAAGGTCATCCATAATTCTATAAAAAAATAATTCAAACCCATTGCTTCAATTTGGTTGATGATTTGATTGTTGAATGCTTATGTGAGCATTACTTCTGAGTGTTGTGCCTCAGACTACTAGGAGATGAGCCCTAGCCTTCCATTTCCCTCTCCTTCCATCCCCTTCTCTTCCATTATAGGTATGGAGCACTAGCTTGCAGACATTGGAGGATAATCAAAGCCATTTGCAACCTCCATCAAGTTCAGGTTGAGCTCCAATGAAGCCCATGCTTCACCTATGCTCGCAGTCCCTTGCTGGCCATGATCCAGGCCTCCTGCCCCTTAATTTTGGAAGCATCTTTGTAATGGTCAGTCAATAATGTAATTTTCTGTTCTGTAGTGTCATAATTTTCTGAACATTAATTTTATCAGGTCAGTATATCTATTCCCCTAAATAATATTGTCTTAGTATCATCAAAAGGGCCTATTTTAGCAATGTATGGGGGGACCGAGTAAATTTGAGTGATATAATAAATATTCTATGCTGGGAAAGTGATTGAAGGGAGTAGACATGTTAAAAGAGCTTATATTTATCTCTTTTACAAATATCATATTTTACAGAAATGAATTTGAGTTGATTTAATTGTTTTTTAAAGACCCTAGCTAGATTACTAGTTTTTAATAACTAGTTTTACCAAAACAGATGTAAAACAAGTTCGATAAATTCAAATTGAGCTCTGTTAGTTTCTATGGGTCAGTAATAGGCATACCTTCCCATATCCATATCTAGGACTATTTTTTGTTTGGTTCATACCACCATTTTGGATCCTCATCTGTGCAGGGTTTTCCTTGACCAAAACTGCCAAAAATCCCCTATTTCACCCAAAACTTCTTAGAACTTTCCAGAACATTAGTAAACTATATAAATCCTTTATTTATGTTATATTAATTCTAGAACAAACCTATGCAACTTTCCAAAATCCCCTGGTTAAAACACACTGAACTACTCTCCTTGGTTTCACAGTTTGGCTACCCAGAAGCATGGTAGTAGGTTTTTGCAGTGAGAAATGTGAACCATAAATGGAACTAGATATAAATGTGTTAGGGGAGATTAAATTCCATGTCTGACATCTCTCTTTTTTTGTCCACTTCTCACTCCTTTTTTCTGCAAATTTCCCAAAACAAACCCCTTATTTTCCCAGTCCAAGAAGTAATTGTGTAAATTAATTCAAGTTCATAAATTTTAATATAATTTACAGAATTGAAGAGTGTTCAGGTATGTGCACTAGACTTGGGACACCACAGTGGTATCAGAGCACTTTCCTTGGCTCAGCCTGTGGAAAGTAACTCTTAGTGGAAAAGTAGCTTAACAATATCTTCAAGTTGGAGTTCTAGAATTAGTTCCAGTCATGGAATAATTAGACTTTGACTTGTATGAGGAAGATGTTAGGATTATTAATCCTCCCTTGTCCAATTTGGTCATATTTCTAAATCAGGAGTCATGTCTAAATCGGCGGGAGTCCATCTAGTCTATTTTTAGTCATTAGCACCATTGGGTCCACTTGGCCTAATTGGGGCACATGTTCCAGTTACTAAAGTGTGGGGAACACTAATTGAGGCTTACTGACACTGATTTCACTTGATTACATCAGTTTAGGAGCCTCTTAGACCAATCCCTACAATTTAGGAGCCACTAGGAGTGCTAAAACCAATGAAGGTCAATTCAGTTCAGTTGATGACTAGTCAAGCTAAGTTAGGAGTTAGGTACATTCAGTTCTAGTCCTCTACATTCAGTTAGTGCTAGGTTTACATGACTGCACTCATGAGGGGCACATTTATCACCTACCACAGTTAGTTAGCCTTAGTTAACACTGAATGTAAAACTTACGTTGTGTTTTAGAACTCCGATGAACTCCAGTTCTGGTTTAGACAAGGTCAGTTAACTATTGAGTCCTTCGATAGTGATTTAGACAAGGTCTTAGTTACCTATAGTCAAGTAGAGTCTATCAATTCGAATTTCCTCATGTGGATTCAAATTTTATGTGTTTATTAAATCCATTGTACTTCATTGTAATTATTATCTGATTACTTTTTATTAATGAAAGCATTCATAGCTGCAAGCCATTTTTGCATTGTTTCATTCTTCAATTGCTGAGTAAATTGTGTGATCTATTTTGCATTAGAGGAATTTTGGGGTCTAAAATGGGCCTCCTAAGGAAAATAATAAAATAATAGTTAAAATAATAAAATAATATTGATTAATTTTGGAGGAAGAAAGAAAAAAACTACTTTTTGTGTTCGTATTTTCGACATATCTCCCTGTGTTCGTATTTTCGACATATATCCAACGAGCTCTCCCAATCGAAATTTGAGTAAAAACACAATGAGATGTGTTGAATACACGAACAAAAAAAGTAGTTTTTTTTAATGACAAATATGCCAATTCAACCATTATGGTTGACTTATTTTATTGAAATTCTATTGGTTCTTGAATTCCAACTCACAAAAACTTATTTTGGCACGTTTTCTTATAAGGCCCATTATAGACCCCAAATTTCCTCTAATGTGAGTTGTGTGTTTGTCACAGATCTATGTGCTCAATTTAATATGGTATCAGAGCCTCGGCACACAAGACACCTCTCCTCCTCAGATCTCTAGCTGGATCATTTTTTTTGAGAAAATTGCTCCTTCCAGTACTACACCAAAAGCAGAGAATTTACCACTTAATATCCCAAGTTAGGAAATTTTTTATCAAGCTTGCTTGATCAAATATGCTAGGTGTGAAGGAAATTCCAAAAGTGTAGACTGTCGACCTTACTTTGTATGTTTTATTGTGTGACAGGTTATCATCTTTTCTTATAGCATTCGCTACATGCAGCCCTTTCTTCTCACTACATTTGATATAGCAGCTCAGTCCTTCTTACTGCATTCAAAATGTCTAATCCAGTAGAGCCTCTCACTCCCTTCAACTATCACTAGTGGAAGGAAGACATGGTGGTAATGCTCTGCACCAAGCAGCTCTTCAAACTCATATAAGAAACAGAGGCAGTGCCAGCTTTAGATAATGACAAAGAAAAGTACTTGAACAAGATTGATGAATCCCGTGGACACTTTCTCTCCTCAGTCTCTAGAGATCTTCGATTCCACATCCAAGGATTGAAGACTCCCAAGGAGGTTTGGGACAAGCTTTGCTCCTTATTTGATAAGCAGGATGAGATGAGGATCCATCAGCTAGAAAATGATTTGATCACTCTTAATCCATCCAAATTCGAATCACTGAATGAATTCTTCACAAATTTCAAGAGAATCATATGGCTTCATCCAAAGAATCAGAGAATCATTCTCTTCTTTTCAGTCCTTTGATGGTACTAGTATTCAGATGGGCAATAAAAATAAATTCAAAACAAAAGGGAAGGGCTCTGTCAAGCTTGAACATGGAAGGTTCAAAGATGTGTTATTTCTTCCCTCCCTAGATTCAAACCTATTATCTGTCTATCAGATGACCCATACAGGATCTCCAAAGTGAATGATATTTGGTCCTGACTCAGTGGAGATCACAGATATATCTACTGAGAGTATCATAGAAAAGGGTACTATAAATCATGCTTCAAAATCATATGACTTCTCACATTTCATGCCTCCTTCAGAACCAATGCACTCTCAGCAGCCACTTGCAAGGGAAGGTAAAATCATTGCATCTACTTCTTTTACAGCTTCTACTAGTATTGTAGATCCATCTTTATCAGTTTATGAGATTGATATTCAGGGTGACTTAGATCTAGATTCAGTCCCTACTTCCAAACTGGAAGCTAGGAAGATGACTGGAAACTCACTTGACACTAAGAAAGGAAAGACCCTTGTGCTATGCCAAGCAATCTTACCTCCTTTAGAGAGATGCAATAGACTCCCTGTAATATGCTATATGGCAAGGGCTCAGTCTCACTACATTCAAAAGAATGGATATGATCATACACCTCTTCATTCAGCAAGAGATAAGGGTTACATTCCTCCTTCCTTCCATCATCATTTTTGGAGAAGAAGGAGAAGTCTACATGCCATGCCCCAGAATACCTATGCACAACACACCATGCATGCTGCTTCGCTACCTCATAGAGATGAAGATTGCAGCAACATATTTTCAAGTCTTTCAAACTTGAGACCTGATTCTACATGCTTAGATAGAGGGGGGGATTTTTTCCCATGTGGTTTTTTCCCCAGCTCCTTGTATTAAGTAGTTACTTTATTTTACTTGATGTAATGGGTGACCTATGGTCTTAGTTACCAGGGCCCACATATTGTCCAAGTTAGCATTCAAGGGGGTGTTAGGATTATTAATTCTCCCTTGTCCAATTTGGTCATATTTCTAAATCAGGAGTCATGTCTAAATCATGATTCCATCCAGTCTATTTTTAGTCATTAGCACCATTGGGTCTACTTGGCCTAATTGGGGCACATGTTTCAGTTACTAAAGTGTGGGGAACACTAATTGAGGCTTACTGCCACTAATTGCACTTGATTAAATTAGTTTAGGAGCCTCCTAGACCAATCCCTATAATTTAGGAGCCACTGGGAGTGCCGAAACTAACCAAGGTTAGTTCAATTCAGTTGATGACTAGTCAAGCTAAGTTAGGAGTCAGTTACATTCAGTTCTAGTCCTCTACATTCAGTTAGCGCTAGGTTTACATGACTGCACTCAAGAGGGGCTCATTTCTCACCTACCATAGTCATTTAGCCTTAGTTAACACTAAATGTAACACTTGAGTTGTGTTTTAGAACTCTGATGAACTTTGGTTATGGTTTAGACAAGGTCAGTTAACTATTGAGTCCTTCGATAGTGATTTAGACAAGGTCTTAGTTACCTATAGTCAAGTAGAGTCTATCAATTCAAATTTCCTCATGTGAATTCGAATTTCATGTGGTTATTAAAGCCATTGTAATTCATTGTAATTATTATCTAGTTACTTTTTTATTAATGAAAGCATTCACAGCTACAAGCCATTTTTGCACTGTTTCATTCTTCAATTGCAGAGTAAATTGTGTGATCTATTTTGTGAGTTGTGTATTTGTCCACAGATTTATGTGCTCAATTTAATAGAAGAAGAGCATTCAAAAATGGATGATCAAGAAGATTTAATAATTTTGATGCAAAAAATGTTGAAAGGGCTGAAATATGTATCTCAAAGCATCATCCAATCAGATCAAGAAACTAGATAATTCATTGCCAAGCAACTAGGAAGCAAACATGGAGAAGGGAGTAGTAGTGTGTCTCATCATGAAGAAAATAAAGATGGATATTCTATGTTTTCAAAAACATTAACACATGTAGGTTTTTTGAAGACCAATAATCCATCAAGAAAGGAACTAAGTTGTTCCACTTCTCAAAGTAAAGGGGAAGAAAAGAGGACCAAAAGTGAAGATTCATTAGAGCCATCTGTACATGGTTTCTTTGAGAAATTATTTGGGTTTTCCCCAAAGAGAGATCAGCCTATTTGCAGAAGCCATGAGGATGATGAGTCACCAAATTTTTCATCAGAAGGAAATGGAGAAGATCTATCTACAACTAAATATCCAACAGTCCAACATCTAGTTGTTGGTAACATGGAAGGTGAAATGACTCTAAATTTCTTTGTGGTTGATTTCAACATAAGTGCAGAAGAGATGGGGCAGATTGATGATGGTGAGACATATTTTGGAGCTGATCCAAAAGAGAAAAACAAATCAGATCTATAGTCACATTTTGAGCCACATAGTGAAGAAGAAAACAAGGCCACATCGCTTAGGTGTGAACCAGAAAAAATGGTGGAGGAGCAGGCCACCTTAGTATCACTTCAAAAAGATGATAAGGTGAAAAACATGGACAGTAACATCTCTGATTTTTGCAGCAGACATGTACACCCACAACCATATGATCGATGGGGGGGGAAATACTTCACTTGCATTTGAGGACTGCAATATGAAGGACAATTGTGAGAGAGATGAAATTGCTCCTAGATTTTATGTTGGTGATCACAAAACCAATGCAAAGGAGGGTGGTGTTGTCAACGATGGTGAGGGATATTTTATATCAGATCCAAAAGAAGAACATATATCATATATAAATACATCAACATAACTTCCCAATGAAGTGGAAGACAAGCCCCCACCAGTCGGGTGTGAACTAGTAAAGTTGAAGGAGAAAAATTTGATGTAGAGAGATGAGCACAGTTCAGAATTTTGGACTCTCTTGCAACATGATGAAGCTAAAATGCCAAGGCATGATATTCTTTCTGATTCTTGTACATATCACATGTCATTCCAACCTTTAGAGATACCCTCCACTTCACACCATGGAAGTGATTTTGCAAAAAATTCAAAGGCCGGCTTGTATGATGAGAATGAGTTTTGTGTTGTGGATCCATGCCACAAGAAAAGTAGTATTATATGTCAGTTGTTAGATGAAGAAACTTGGTGCAGGATCTTCTTTGTGAGCCACATCATTTGAGTGGACCACTTAAGGAGGACAGAGAAAATCTTAAGGCAACCTTGAAAAACCTTGTTGACATCAATGCTTTGGTGGCTAGATGTTGTTGGAAAGCTTCTGGAGCAGAAATGGAAGGAGAATCCTTTCTTGGAGGGGTGCATAGCACTGAAAGTAGGAATGGCCAAGATGAAGGAGAGGTATATGAACCTATTGTCTGACAGAGACCATATATTCATAATGGCTAAAATGTATCACTGTGTAGTCAAGAAGGAAGAAGAAGAAGTGGAAAGGCTCACTAATAAGTTAGAGATCACTAATGACTTATTGAAGAGCACACATATATCCCTTAAAGAGTCAAATTTGCAAATATGTCAACTTCAAAATGATTTGAAGATGTCACACCTTTCATGTTTCATGGAAGAAAATGTTTTGGGTATAATGGAGGGACCTCATGTGGAGACAACCATGAGGGAGGATCATATTTGCAAGTGTTTGTAAAGAGCCCCGATGAAGATTATTTTGGCCAAGCACCTGTTGGTATGCAGAAGGGAATAAAGGAGTTCTTAACTATGAGAAATATGGCTGAGGACATTTCAAGTGATCAAAAAGAAAACATGATCATCTATTCATGGATTGGGTAAATAAAATTATCACATAAATAGAGGATAAAAGATGTACTAGAATTGCTTGCACTGGTGAAGGGTTGTCTGACACATATGATTGGGAAGAGACACATTATGACAACTCCTTATGGATGGTAGAATTTGATCTAGAAGAGGTGGCTAATCACATACCATATGGATCAGAAAACAAAAGTCCTTTTTCATCCATTGATTGGGTGGATAGAGACACCTTGGAAATAAAGGATGTGGGAGGTAAAGAGTTTAATTTCGGCAATAAGTTCTTTGGTGTGAATGGAATTTTCATGACATGTGGGCAGATGCAAAGAATTAATTTTCAACCATTGGATACCTCCCATACACATGCACTTGAGGTGCATTCTAAATTTTTTGTGCTTAAGAAATTTTGGGATGCAGATGATGAGTTCCAATCACATGCCCATTGCTCGAGAAAGGATGACTTTTCTCATGGAAGAAGTCCTATTCTCAGTGGAGATTCAGAAGAGATCCCCTGTGTTGGACCATCCCATGATGGGTTTGATGCATCCACGCGTTTGGTGGGAACATTTTGTAAAGGTTTGTTTTACTATAAATCATTCCACACTTCTAGTTCAACAAGCACACATAGAGACGAAAATTGGGTGAAGGGATTTTTCCTATTCATGCCACATGAGGAGTAGGAGGCTCCAACATATTCCATTGATGACTTAATGGTTCAACCATGTGGTATGAAAATTTCACCATTACCTTTATATGTGTACATGAAACATCAGAGGCATCTATTTGATGTCTTCATCATGCATGGCTATGAATGGAAGTTCCACTTGAGTAAATTTGGTGGAACAAGTAGCATCATGTTGAGTTTTTGCACCAGAACAAAGATAGCATATGAGGAATTCCATGTCTGGTGGGAAAGTTTAAAAAATGTTCAGTTTGGCATGGGGAGAGATGAGCTCCCAGTATGTTGGTATGATTTTCAAAACCTCATTTTCCTCCTCTATAATGATAAAATTTTGTTTTTTTTATTGATGGGTGGAAGGAGGCAGATAAAACCATGGGATCCAGACATTCTTAGGAATGACAGAGTTCAAAAGGTGGCAGAAAAATTTGGGTCCTTGCAGAGGAGGCAGTGGGATCCAAGAATTCTACTCAGTTACTTTAACTGGGTTGGCAATTTTGCTAACGGAAGTGGCATTAGAAAAATGGCTATGATCAGAGTGGTGCAACAAAAACATGGTGGAAAAATTTGCAACACTATATGGTGCTTCCGCTTGAGGACAAGTAGATTTGGGAGGGGAGGACTGTCATGTCCCCTCAAATTGACCATTAAAAGTGTTGACCATGCTAAGTTCCTAGGGTCTCAAGTTGTTATTAATTATTCCTCTTAGGATAAATTTTTACTAATAATTGTTCTAAGGCATGTATTCAATTTTATTTCGGCAATTTTATTTATTATGCACAATAATGATGTGGAATTAAGGCTGCCATGTCAGGACGGTGCATTGGGGAAAGCTAGTCAACTTGCCTTGGTAAAAATAAGAAAGTCCATGACAAAAGCAAGAAGGAGAATAAAGGGAAGTTTCCTAAAAGCAGAAAAAGAAGACAGAGGTAAAAGCAGGAAAGTATTTCAAAGGGCAGGGCACAGTTTCCTCTTACGGAGCTCAGAAAAGCTGTAAGAGAAAAGCAGGAAAGTTTTTGAAGGAAAGAAAGAGTTTCTTTATGACCAAGGAAAAGCAAAAAGCTATCATAAATCAAAAGAGGTAGCTTTTGACTAAGGGAGGGTGCAGTTTCTAATTGTAAAGGATGATTTGGACTTGGAAGCAATTCCACATGGTCCTACTTGCCTAATTCCCCAAAGGGGGCACTTTTTTTGCTAGGGTTAGGTCACCCATGGGGTTGAATTGCTCTCATAGATCACCATTGGCCTAAACTTACTAAGCAGGTCATCCATAATTCTATAAAATATGAATTCAACCCCATTGCTTCAGTTTGGTTGATGATTTGATTGCTAAATGCTTATGTGAGCATTACTTCTGAGTGTTGTGCCTCATACTACTAGGAGATGAGCCCCAGCCTTCCATTTCCCTCTCCTTCCATCCCCTTCTCTTCCATTGCAGGTATGGGGCACTAGATTATAGAAATTGGAGGAAAATCAAAGCCATTTTTAGCCTTCATCAAGTTCAGTTCGAGCTCCAGTGAATCCCATGCTTCACCTATGCTCAAAGTCCCTTGTTGGACATGATCCTGACCTCCTGCCCCTTAATTTTGGAAGCATATTTGTAATGGTCAGTAAATAATGTAATTTATATTCTATAGTGTAATAATTTTCTAAACATTAATTTTATTAGGTTGAGATATCTCTACCCCTAAATAATATTGTCTCAGTTTCATCAAAAGGGCCTATTTTATTAATGTATGGGGGGATTGAGTAAATTTAAGTGATGTAATCAATATTATATGCTGGGTAAGTGATTGAAGGGATTATTCATGTTCATATAGCTTATATTTATCTCTGTTATAAATATTATATTTTACAGAAATGAATTTGAGTTGATTTAATTCCTTTTTTAAGACCCTAGCTAGATTGCTAGTTTTAAATAACTAGTTTTACCAAAACAAATGTAAAACAATTTTGGTAAACTCAAAATGGGCTCTGTTAGTTCCTATGGGTCAGTAACATTCCTACCTTCCCATATAGATATCCAAAATAGTCTTTTTTTAGGGTCATACAACCTTTTTGGATCCTCCTTTGCGTAGGGTTTCCCTTGACCAAAACTGCCAAAAATCCCCAAATTCATCCAAAACTTCTTGGAAATTTCCAAAACATAAATAAACTATCTACACCCTTTATTTATGTTATATTAATTCTATAAAAAACCTATGCAAGTTTCCAGAATCTCCTAGTTGAAACAGACCGAACTACTCTCGTTAGTTTCACTATTTGGCTGCCAAAAGCGTGGTAGTAGGTTTCCGCAGTGCGGAATATAAAACCTAAATGGAACCATATATAAATGTGTTAGGGGAGAGGAAATTCCATGTCTGAAATCTATTTTTTTTCTGTCCACTGCTCACTCCTTTACATGCATAATTAGCTTGGGGGTGATTGAGGACAGAGGGAACCCTTGTGCCTAATCTATGGTTGGGTGGAACGTGGTTCTTCCCTCTTCATTATGGATCATTCTACAAACCGGTTCCATTATGGTTCAACATTTCTACATTTTACTAAGATCAAATTATATCTGCAGTTAGGTGAATGTGTGTGTACATGCTAATGTTTGATTATGAATGGCTGATTTAATGTAGCGATGAAAATGTTGCTTGTGTGTTGGTGTGTTTTCATACTCTGTTCGAATGTTGTTAACATATTCTCTTGGAATTACTGAGTTGTTCTATCTTTTGAATGAACTCAAGGCAGGTATAGTTATGCATAAGTATGAGTTTTCGATGATACTAAAAGGTTGATTTAGCATCTCTAGATTTATTAATGAGAATGGTGTTTCTGAACCGATGCACTCATAATTTCTGGTTTGATTGATGATGCCTTGTTTGTGGTAAATGGTAACTCAATGGATGATATTTGGTCATTGTACAGAGTTACCCTTTTGTTTTATAAAATCTCTTTATAATGGGCTTATGGGGTGCATGTATTTGTGGAAGGGTATAAGTTCCAATGTTGATAAAATAATAAAGGACAACTCCAAGCCTGTTGGTGGGAGCTTTGCTCATAAACAAGGAAATGACCTTGTCCAGTTTACAATAGCTGGATTTGTTTTTCTTATATAGCTTACTAATTATAGGATGCACCTACTATGGTTGAGGCTTTGCTTATAATTCTTATCATTCTATAGACAGAAGTATTTCTGTTAGGTTAAAGAACTCATCATGACTGCCTTGGATGCATAGATCCCTGGAAACGGAATGCTCCTACTATGTTTTATTACATTATAACTTTTGTGGTTTGGATTAAAGGTTAGGACTGCATTCTAGATGTATGGTTTCCGAGGTTATAGATGCCATGCCTTGTCCTAAGGAAAACACTGCCGAACAAGTAAGGTTTTAATCTTACGAGTTTTTTGCATTGGAAAGGATAAGTTTAGAGTGAAGAAGGTTGAGGCTTTATGTCTTTCGCATTCCATACAACGGAAGTGTGGAAGAGAAAATACAAATGTTTAATTCATATGGATATTAGGCTTCTTCCTTCCACATTCTGAATCCTGCATAGCAGAAGTGCGGAAGCGGAAAGCCAAATGTTTAAGTTGTGTGAATGTTAGGATTCTGCCTTCCGCATTCTGCATTTCGTATAGTGGAAGTGGGGAAGCGGAAATCCAAATTTTTAAGTTGTGTGGATGTTAGGCTTTCGCATTCCACATTCCACATAATGGAAATGCAGAAGTGGAAAGCCAAATGCTTAAGTTGTGTGGATTTTAGGCTTCTGCTTTCTACATAGCGAAAGTGTGGGAGCAAAAAGCCAAATGTGTAATTCGTTTAAAGGTTAATGCTTCCACCTTCCGCATTTCGCATAGTGGAAGTGAATAAGTAGAAATCCAATTGTTATGACATATGAATGTTGAGTCTTGCTCCTTCTGCATTCTGCACAGCGGAAGTGCCGAAGCAGAGGCCAAATGTTTGAGCCATAGGAATGTTGAGGATTCCACCTTCCGCACAATGGAAGTGTGAAAGCAGAAAGACAAAGGTTTAAATCCTATGTATGAGTGCGAAAATTTATGTTGTTTACCTTGTAAGCTTAATGCTGGGTATTTTGAAGAATTATAACCAATTATTTGACAAAGAAACTATGCTTGGAAAAAAAAAATTATTTCCATTTTTTAGCAAGTTATATGGGGATGTTACAGATAGGAAAAAAACTAAGAAAATGTTGTATTTTGGGTTTTTCATCAATTATGTAAGGTACATAATGAAGTAGGCTTAGAAACGTACTACAGAGTTCCTTCATAGTCATGGCTCCTAGCCTCAATTCATAAAATTATTTGGCCTTTTATTCATAGTATTGTTCTGATTAGTATTTTCTTTTGAAAATATTTTTAAATGTTTTTCAAGTTGCATATCTTTCTTTTATTCCCTTGACCTTCTTTATATCTTGCCACCATATATATGCCTTTCCAGTCATATTATAGATGGTCATTTTAACTTTTAATTTATTAGAGTAGTTATATATTTGGAAATAATTTTTCATTCCTGGCAACCAAGATTTTGCCTCTTCTCCTTTCTCATTTTTCCCATTAAACATTGTTGGTTTAATTTTCTTAAATTCCTCGGAGATTTCTTTATAGGGTTTGTATTTATTTTTCCTTTTGTTATCATTACTACTTTCGCTTGACTCTTATTTTTTTCTTGAGTGTTGTTTAACTGAATCTTCACTGGAAGTTTTAGGTTTATGGCTGGAAAATTCCAACATCTTTCCCTTACATTTGTAACATATAGTTTTAGGTAGTTCATGTTCAAATTCCTTATTATTTTCTTTTTTATCGTTATGTATCTTATCTAAAAGAATAACATTTAATTCTTCCTGAGATTTTCGAATTTATTCATTATCTTCATTGAATTTTCTTAACTCTGATCTAAGTTCTTTCATGGTTCTTCTTAGTTCATATTTATTATCTTGACTAGCATTTAAGTCTACCCAAATTTCTCCATCCCTTAAATTTCCCTCTTCATTATTTAAAGCATTTTTTGGGTGACGTTCTTCTTCTGCAAACATCTCTACATCTGCTATGTTTTCCTACAAAATACAGTTATCCTTCTCTTTCTATTTTGTAAGAGAATTTAAACCATTAATAAAATAAACATTAGTTATTCTGGTTTTCTTATCAATGTAAATGTTGAGCCGATTCAGGCCTAGTATTGCAACCGTGCTCTGATACCATTATGTAACACACTTAAAAATCATAAAATAAAATAAAAAATTTGCATGCATTAATTATGTATTTACTAGCATATTTCTAATAATTTAATTCAGTAAGTTTTAATATTATTATCATGTTTATTATGGCAAGTTATGTTGAATATGAGCATGGCTAGCTCCTTCCGTAACCCTCATCCATGTCCACACATGTGATGTTTTCTGTTTACTTTTTTTTTAATTGATTACCTTTGTAAGTATTTACTTACCCTGAAATTTGGGGAGACTATTCATAGTCTTGACCCAAGCCTTATGTAATAATTTGGTTAATGTGTAAATTGAAAGGCCTTAGGCCTTTCCATATCCCAAGCTATGGTGTGTGATGTTCCATCCCTTTAAGCGCCATGGATTGGGATTTGTAAAAGCATGTGGCATGACCATATAGAAAACCTTTGTTTTAACTTAATATAAAGCCTCAAGGTTTGTTACAATATTTTGTTGGGTAAAAAGTATCTCGTATGTTTTAAAATGTGGCATGCCTTGCCCCATGATCCATGAGGAGTTGTGGTTCTTGGCATATTTGAATATACCATGGTGTAAACGATGGATAATGTTCTTGTTATGAAAATAAACATTTGGCATTATGCCAAGGGTTTCAATGATATGACAAGGTTGGAAACTCGAGTTATAACATATGGTTTAATTGCAATGATTAAGGCCCATGATTAACTGGATGGGATTTATTTCACTATGTACTTGGTTGACTTGGATAATTAAAAGTGTGTCCTGCCTGCAAGTTGATAGTGCAACTAGGCCTTCCACGCAATTTGTAAACTCCATATCCATCGTCCATCTATCTCGATTTGCGGCTAGGGTTTTTGCAGTGGTTTATTTTGTTTGGAGGTTGTCTAAAAACTCATTTGGCCTGTTTTTTTTTCTTGGGATGGCAGATTCAAGCTCTTCTCACTTCTGGTGGAAACATTATGGTTGTTTGATGTTTTGTGATATCAGTGAGAGCCTAAGGCCTCTCCTATGAAGACAAGTGAGGAGTGTAAGGTTTTTCTGGTGCATGCATGTGCTTACAGCATGAAGTTTTTTTATTTTCCTGAGGTGTTATCGGGATTTCCCCTCTTCTTCAATAGCTGCATTGCAGAGTTTGTGCCCAACCAGGATTGCCACAACCTCGCCATTCGACACTGCTTTTCTAACAAGTAAGAGTTTTACTGAAACATCACTACTACACTTTACTTGGTAAATAACCAGCATTCAACATTTATTGTGTTTCTTTTTGCTTGTGTTTGCAAGCAGAGGAGGGATAAGGGTACTCCGAAGGAGTCAACCCTTGGCCCTCTCTACAAAAAATGCCAAGGTAAGGGTTTTTGTACTAAGGTTTCCTTCATTCATTTTTTTATTGTTTTCTGATTGTAACTTGTTATGTGTAGGTGAAGGTGCTGGAGAGGGAGGCGATAAGGTCACCTCCTCCTAGGCCTGCATTTTTAAACGCCAAGGTAAGATTGTCCACCCTTAAACTTCATCTTCTTTTTTGTATAGTTTTCATAGATGCATAAAACCAACCCTTAATGCTTTGGTTGCAGGTAAATTCGAATGTGAAAGTGAGGTCATGAGAAATATCCCCAACCCACTTTCAAGATAAGTGCCCAGAAATAATTATATGTATTTTTTGTAGACCCCATGGTTTCTACCCTTCAGCCTCTACTTCGACAATGTATTTAAGAGTTCTTTAAAATTCATAGTAATTCCTTGAGAGGTTTTGGGTGCCAAATGAATGGGCTTGATCCCATTTCCTTACTGGTTTAGCGTTGGTTTTCAATGAAATGTGGAATTCATCAGAGATGGACTGACAACCACTTATTTGATTAATTATTAATATATGATGCACAGCCTTCAGGACTGTGTGATTTCAATATGTGTTTTGAATTGTTTTGAACTTGTTTACTATTTACATTAAATCCAATGGCTGCCATCATCGATGGTCTTATGACCAAGAACATAGTGGTTGATAAAAAAATGTTATCATGTTGCTTTTGTTTGGTAATATGATGGATATGATAGTATTTTGTGTTTAAGGGTTTATCCTTTGCATAGATGGAGGTAGTCTTTGTATGGACTTAGAGCCCTATCTTTACTATGTTTGTTGCATTAATTGATACGACCCGTAGGGTATGCAATTTCTTATACAATAGTTAAAATATTTGTTTTAAGACTCGGCTACCATCAACGATGGCTTTGGTCTGTTGGGGAAACAAGAATTGTTTCGTGAATGGGATTTTGATGCCGCAAATATAGTTGTAACAACTAGCACACAAGTCAGTGAAAGCATTAGATATGACTTGATTTTATCTATCGTGCACATGCTTTGTGGATAGTATAATGTTAGTTAAGATCTTCAATCCATATGTGTTTGTTTAAAAAAAAATCTAGAAAAGATTCTCTAAGAGATTTCATGGTTTGATTATTGTAGATATGTGATTTATATAGTCTCTCTGTTACTTCAGATCCTTGAAATGGAACTAAAAACCTATACATCCTTAAAGGGTCGATTCATGATATTATTAACTTTACTATGTGAATGGTTAATTAAACTTGATCTTCAATCCAACATATATGATATAAGATTAATTATCATTTGAAATCGTAAGTAGGATTACTTTGTATGTAACATATCTACTTCATACCTTAATAAGGTTTTTACGATTATATTCAATGAATATGCTATCTATATATATATGTGTGTGTGTGTGTGTGTGTGTGTGTGTATCCTATTTTCTAATCTCTACAATATCAATATTATATATCCTATTTTCTAATCTATACAATATAAAGATTATATGTATATTTCTTAATCTGTTTAAGTCTATACTAGAATAACCTAATACTAACATGATTAGATATCCATTCTACATTTAGTCCCAAAATTACACAATAGGAAATTAATATAAAAAGTGTAGTGATGCATGACTAAATTGATAGTATAAAAATAATTTGGAAATAGACGATACATATCCATTATGTGCTTTCAATGATAACATAATTTAACTAACTGATACAAGATAGATCCTACTTTAACCTCTTCAGATCTAGAATAAAATAATTCTATAATCATTTTAAAACATAGGTTATGAACCTGGCACCAATGCTGGGAAAACAAAAATGGAGAAGTTGTTCTCCCAACCAACTTCTAGAGCAACCAACTTACTTGCTCCAGAACCCCTGATCGTGTTCGCTAAACCACAAGTTAAAAATATTTCAATGCGCCATCTCTTTCATTCACAGATTTAATCCACGTCCAATGCTATCCTCCGTCTTCTTATGGACATACTAATATATAGTATTTTTCCTAAGACTTGGTCATTTATGAGCCTCCTACTATTTAGCACTCAACTAGGAGTTGTGACCTGATTTTTGGGGATGATGCCTCCTACATCTTGAGTTCTCACTCAATGGATTCAGCCACTTGAATTTTCCTCTTGTGGGTTAGCAAACACTCTTTAATAACTATATCCACTTTTTTCCCCCCTTCAGCATATTTTATTATATAAAAATGTTTTATTCTTGACTTCTATAAAAAATAATCAAATAATAAGAATAATAGTTAAAGTATTTTTCAGCAGAATTAATAATAAACTATTAATTCATGGTGTATTACAAGTGTTAGGCCCCACTAGTAGGGTCTTAACACAACCAATGAACTTTTTTTTAGTCCATAGGTCTTTTCTATACTTGTGAAAGTTATTTTTTGTTTTCAAAATAAGTGACCCAATAAAAAGTTAAAAATAAAATAAGAGACCTGTGTTTCTTTTATAAATTTCTCATATGACCAAATAAAAATAAATAAATAAATATAAAATAGTATTGCATTCTTCAAAAAATATATACATTTGGAATATGCACACAAATCTCTATGAGTGTGTGCAATTTCATGTAATGTCTCACTTTGACCTTATTAGCCAGACTATCATTTCATGTTTGTATTTTCTTACTATTGTGGAACTTCATCAATTTGATGACACTTTGGACTTGGGGATTTATGATTTTTGTGGAACTTATATATGTGGGTGATTTTAATATTATTAATTATGTTCATGTCTTGATTATGTCTCTAGAATGCAAATTTAATAGATGGTGGTATGTGGATACCAAGTTAAAATTATGTGTCGAATAACTGATTATGATGCATGATGCAAAATGATTACATTGTTGTTAGTATTAACAAAATATGTACATATATTTCGATGATTTCATTATAATGCACGACACTTTTTTATGAGACTAACTGACAGGTTTAGAAGATCTAAAGGTAGTTGATCCCTACAAAATGGAAGTACATCGATGGTGGTATGGATTCTAAAATAGAAATGGTATGAGAATGAATTTTTATGGTTATGTATGATTATTATTATTATCCTGATGTGTGGGAAGGTGTGGGGTTTCAAGAAACTCAACCGCCCAAATTGGTTATTCGATGGAAAAACCTTAGTACAACAGTCGCAACGCAGTAACTATGTCGATGTAGACATGGTCCCTTGTTCCATTAGGGGGGTGGAGGAATTATCCACCGTTTATCCCAAAAACCTAGAGTCATGGGAGGGTTGTGCTATGACACACTCCCCAAGGTGTGTGATGATGACTAGTGGGTTCCTACTGGGGAAGTTTGGTCGATGGAGTCGACACTTCTGCTTATAGGTTCTAAATGGAGTTAGGTCACATAGTTGACACTCCACGATAGTCCAACAAAGGAAGGATAGTATGTGGAAGTTAGTTTGAATTAGATTGAAAATGAAGTAGTTAGATAGGAATGTCATGGAAGTTTTAGAAGGGAAATTGATTAACTGTATGTTGAAACCCTTTTTGTGATTCGTGTATTGTGTTTCACTATATTATGTTGGTTTCATAGCTTATTATGATATGAATTAGGGTATAAACATTGTAAATTCATGTTTATATGTGTGTCGATAGATAGCAACTTATGTGATTATGTGTGATGTGTGGTTGAGTACTATTAGTGTACCTACAAAATGTATCTAAGCATTATCTACACTTACATAACTCGTCTACATATGTATAAGCTTGTGTGAATTAATATTAAACTATTTTGATTAAGAATTGATATGTCATAGTTATGAATAATTACATTACTATTGCGTATTTAGTTAAGAAATGATATTATTACATCAAGTTAGTAATGAATGGTTGATTAATTATGATTGGGTTTGAGTAAAATTTAGTAGAGGAGGTTAAAATCTTCAGAGAAGGGTAAATCATTCAAAACTGGTTGGGTTGGTTGTAATCAGGATTTGGGCTCGGGGGTCCGAAAACATAGTTCTTGGAGCTTGGAAGTCAGCGATACTTTCCTAGTTGGTAGGGTGGAAAACAAATTTGGTTGGTTGATTTTAGTTATGGAAGTTTGCAGGGAAAAGTTGGACAAAGATGAAAAACAAACTTGGAAAAAGATGAAGGACAAGGCCGAAAAAGTTGAAGGAGAAAGCTACTATATTCCATGGGTATTTTATTTCTGAAAGTAATTTCTACTTGTCACTCGATGTATTTTCTTAGCACTGTGAAAGATAAAAATCGATATGATATATGTATCTTCTTAATGTTGTGAAAGATTGAAATATATATGATATACGTTGTTGTAAGAAAATAAAATTTTAGAATAGGATACACTAGCATATTATTGATTTATCCCTCCAATAAAATCGAACTAAACTAAACAAAAACACAGAAGGTTAGAATAGAAATTTAACTCTTGCAGAGGTCTAACTAATATAAAAGAAATGAATCTACTTTCAAACAAACAAATTGTTAGTTTTTATTTGAATAAGAATGAAGGACCTACATTTCATTAGAAGCAAACATGTAGATCATATGTAGGTTTGATGTTGAAAAATAGGTAAATTAAATGAACATGATTTGTCATTTTTAGGCCCAAACTACAAGTTTTACAATCTAAACCTAAAACCAAAGCAAACAAACAACTCATCCACCACATAGGTGGAAACAGTAAACCACGTCATTTTTTTTAAAATCAAAATCATGCACACATTATTAATGTGTGCACGTTATTATATAATGTGCATATGTAAGCAACTTGCATGCATTACTAAGCATGCAGGTGTTATATTTCCTTACTCTTCCAAGTTAATTTTGGATGTCTAGGCACCCTAGATTGAAATGGTTTATCTCCTCACAACCCTATGTGATTTATATCCTGGATTTTAGCCTTTAATATGCTTATGGGTGAGTTAAATAAGAAAACACATATATAGTATTGACAAGGAAACAAAAATATTCACACACTCTCATTCCATCAACAAAAAAGTGGAGCTCCTTTGATGGTAAATTTTATCCTCCCTTAAAGATATTTCCTAATATTCCCATTGAGTTAGGAGATAAGACTATTTAATGAATGTTATAATCATGACCAACGTAGAGGATCACTTTATTCTATGGACCCATTTGGATTATTTCCTTATATGTAGGAGATCATGTCTTGGATAAGTAAAATCAATCATTTCTATAACCCCTTTAACTATTTTAGAGGATGGGTCCTCATAATAATCAAATTCGGTGTTAATGAATATCTATTTCTGAAACCCTACCCCTCTCTCTCCCTCCCACCCTACCCATCCCATAATCTCCTTGACCCTACCCATTATATATCTCCCTCTCCCAATCTATCCCTCCCATGCTATCTACCCTCTCTCCCTTCCCACATATCTATGTCTCTCTATAATCCCCATTTTTATCAATTTGTCCTTGACACCCCATCTCTCCCTCTCTCTCTCTCTCTCTCTCTCTCTCTCTCTCTCCCCCCCACCCCCCCCTATCATACCCTCCTTCCCACTCTCTCTCTCCCTATACAGCCCCCCACTACAAGTAAAAACACCTTCTAACAGAGGTTTTTAGTGTTAAAAGATTGGCAAAAACTATCCAAAAAAACCTTTGCTACAACATCCATTTTTGGTAATGGAGGTTATAATAGATATTCATTATAACTAAAAAAACGTGAGTTCCTAGAGATATTAACAAATGTTTTTTATTTGGTTCTTTATCTTTTTGTATCATCCATCGGTGAGTCTTATATAACTAAAATGCACCGATGGGTATATTATAAATAAACCCCGCCAGTGCTTATACATTATAGTGACAACATTGGTGCATATATTCATTTCCAACACATCGGTTGGTATATTTTAATGCACACACACCATTACATATAGTACCTTGTAATTTCACCAGTGGATGTCCAAAATGCATTAGTACTTCATATATTTTATTAAAGCATCAGTGTGTTTGTATATTTAAATGGATTGGTGTGGATGTTGTATTATGTGCACTATTATAACTAGTGCATATACTTTACCAATATCAATCGATGTGTTTACTATATCAATGAGAATCAATGCATATATTATACCAATAAGCACCGAGTACGTTTATTATGTGAAAGGTAACTCGTGGCTAAAATTTGAGCATGTATCAATTCATGGAATTGATTAAAATCCATTGATTTGTCAAAATAAATAGATTATGTATGTTGTTGTGGTGAAATTTTCCATGATGTGTATATGTAAATGTAATTTTTATTTAATTTATAGATTGTGTATGGTGCTATGGTGAATTTTTTCATGCTACTCATAAGTACATATAGTTTTTTCTTTTTCTTTTTACAAATTTTCAATTAATTATTCGAGAAAAAAAATTATTTTTATAGTATTATTTTATTTTTTATTTTGACTATTATGCTTGAAAAATCATGTTTGGTACACGTCTTTTCATTGTTACAATGTAAAAATCATGCATATATTTAATCAATAATATAACATTTTGCAACATTAGACAATAAGTAAAAGAAGAAATTTTTTTTTATTATATATGAATTAGAATCCAAAATATGGGACAACATAAAGGTCGTCGATAATCAAAATGTCATTTTGGCATTGTTACAATTATTGATTACTTATCATCATCCAATTGGGATTATGTGTCCACATTATAAATAATGCTTGTTTTCACAAATAAAAATTCAAAAAACATACTACTTGTAAAAACAACATTCAAATGTATTGATCATCAATATTCACTTGAAGTGTTGTAGTCGCTCAGGCTGCTTCAATGCCCCATATATTCATCATCTTCAAGGGATATTATTCGTATGCTTTGATGATTGACTTTATTTCATTCCATATTTTCATGTTCCATCTACAAGCATAAAAATAAAATATGATGAGTACATATACATTTATAGATAATATAATATACATAACTACGTAAATGGAAAAATGTACCAACTAAATGAGTGAATCATAAACTTCTCACATATTTTGGAAACCATTCCTCATGTCTATCCTCAAGAAATCAATTATTGGCTCCTCTCCATACTTTGTTTCCTATTATTTTCATACACCATGGCAAAGAATAGATATTATTAAAGTTTTCTTATGGTTCCATTAATTACAAAATAGGGGATGTTATAAAACAATATAGCTACCTAGAAATTGTTCAAACATCCCTTGATACCCCAACATATACTAACAACCCTTAATTATTCAGTTTCAATCAAATAATTGAATGGCTCTTCACCATATGTTAGCATCTGTTAAAAAATATATATCTATGATTTTAAATTAATTATGATACTAATATCACATAAAATATGAAATATGAAGAAAACCACAAGTACTCACAAAATTTGTGATAAGACTTTTTTTCCTTTCCCTCCCGTATGATGTGCTCAATGGGTTCCATTTTCTTTTCATTTCCACTACAACAAAGTAATTGAAAATTAGCATTTCATGTGATAATTAAACTTTATGCACATTAAAAATAAAACAATGATTACATAAGTTTGATGTACATTGTTGTTGGGATGGCTCCCCCTACGATGTAGTTATATTTATTTATTTGACCGTATCATGGTACACCTTTTTTTACATCTCAAGTGGCATATTTCAGATATCACATGGTTGTACCTCTGAAATTTTAGCCATCTTCTTGAGAATAAAAAAACAGAATGAAAAAAATGATAAATATTTATATGAAAATAAGCATAGAAAAAATATTAACAAAGTATGTTTTGGACTAGTACATGTACATATTAAATAAAAACATGTTTACCATTAATACATTTTAAAATATTTTTTTGTTGTTGTATGTTTTTACCATTGCAAGTCTCACTGGTCTTAGTTTCCACTGTTTTAGAAATGCTTTGTGTAGTTTAATTATAAGCTGATTCTTAGAGTCATTAGATTAATTTTTGTATTGTAAATGAATGTAAAGTACGTTTATACATTATTTACACTATATACCTCAAATTTTTATAACCCCCCCTCTCATTTGTTAGGATTATTAATCCTCCCTTGTCCAAATTTGGTCATATGTCTAAACTAGGAGTCATGTCTAAATCGAGAGTCCATCCTGTCTATTTTTAGTCAATAGCACCATTAGGTCCACTTGTCCTAATTGGGGCACATGTTTCAGTTACAAAAGTGTGGGTAACACTAATTGAGGCCTAATGCCACTAATTGCATCTACATGCATCAGTTTAGGAGCCTCCTAGACCAATCCCTACAATTTAAGAGGCACTGGGAGTGCCGATACCAACCAAGGTCAGTTGAGTTGAGTTGGTGACTAGTCAAGCTAAGTTAGGAGTTAGTTACATTCAGTTCTAGTCCTCTACATTCAATTAGCACTAGGTTTGCATGGCTGCATGCAGGAGGGGCGCATTTCTCACCTACCACAGTCTGTTAGCCTTAGTCAACACTGAATGTAACACTTGAGTTGTTTTTTAGAACTCTGATGAACTCCAGTTATGGTTTAGACAATGTCAGTTAACTATTGAGTCCTCCGATAGTGATTTAGACAAGGTCTCAGTTACCTATAGTCAAGTAGATTCTAATCAATTCGAATTTCCTCATGTGGATTCGAATTGCATGTGGCTATTTAATTCATTGTAATTCATTGTAATTATTATCTAATTACTCTTTGATTAATGAAAATCATTCATAGCTGCAAGCCATTTTTGCATTGTTTCATTCTTCAATAACTGAGTAAATTGTGTGATCTATCCTGTGAGTTGTATGTTTGTCCACAGATCTATGTGCTCAATTTAATATGGTATCAAAGCCTCATCAGAAAAGGCACTTCTCCTCCTTAGATCTCCTACTGGAAGATTTTTGAGCAAAATTGCTCCTTCCAGCTCTGCACCAGAAGTTGAAGGTTTACCACTTCCCCAAGTTAAGGAATTGTTGATCAAGCTTACTTGATCAACTATGTTGGGTATGATGAAAACCTAAAATGTGCAGGCTAATGACATTACAGTGCCCCTTTTGTGTTTTTGCAGGTAGAACTTCAAATGGATTCATCAGTTCCTCTTCTCTCCCTATTCTCAAACTATTCAGAATGGAAGAAGAAGATGATTGCATCTCTGATGAGACGAGGTCTCTATGAGGTGTCTATTCGACTCGCTGAAGAGTATTTTAGTGAGAATGACTGGCTGAATAAATGTGATGCAGCTTTTGGAAGAATAGCACTGGGTCTTTCTCCTAGCTTGAGTTACCTCAGTAGATCTATTGAAGACCCAAAGGAACTCTGGACAAGATTGGACAGAACCTTTGGAATGATTAATGAGGATTATAATAGCACTTTGGAGAGAATATCTAGCACCATAAGCATTCTTGATCGAAAATTCTCAGCCTCCACTCTCTCTGATGAAATTGTTCAAGATGAAGAAGAAGCAGAAACTTCTACTTAGTGAATTCAAATTGAAGACAATATCCATGCAATGACTCCTTCTCCTGATGCTCCGGAAGTTTATGAGATCTCTGATATCTCATATCCTCATATGGATGAAATAGAAGAAGACATTTGAATCTATGATATGGAATAAAAATACTGCTGCACTTCCATGCAAACATTCACCGGTGATTTTCCTTTGAATTTTGTGCAAAATTTACCAGTAATTGCTTCTGAAAGTCAAGAGAAATTTGATTTTTCTCCCTCTAATATTGCTGCTGGTGTGCAAATATTTCATACCTTGGATATTTTGGAAGAAATATCAGATTAATAGAGTGAACCATTCGCTCCACATGATCTAGATCTTCCAGCAAATCCCTGCAGGATTGTATGCACCAAAATTCATAATTTTGAAAAAGAAGAAAGTTGTGCATCCACCGTCTCGATTAACCATTTATTTGAATCTGATATTAACCTTATTGGATCTGATATGATATTATTTAGATATGATCTGATATTTCTTGGTTTAATATATCAAATTCATAATCTTTCAGTACTGCTTGTAGATGTTCTCATCAATGGTGTGAAGAAACAAGTACCGCAAGTCTCGTACAAAACTGTTGCTGGGGATTTGATTTCATTTCACAATTTTGGATGTGTTGTGAACATATTTAGATTTGATTTACTTTCTTATTTGATATTATTTGGTTCATATTTTATAATCCAAGAGATTTCAGTCATGCTTGTAGCTGCTCTCACCAATTCCAGTGTGAAAAATCAAGTACCGCAATTCTTCCTCAAAATTGCTGCTGGGGATGTGATGTTAGTTTCCTCTTATGAGGTTGCTGATATTTTATTATGTGATTCATTAGCTATTTTAGAAGCTATATCATAATATGGATCTCAATCATTCACTCTCAATAGTCCCAGTGCGTCTCTACCATTGATCACATGCTCATCTCCTCATAGAACTGGTAAAGAGGAAGATTTTCTACATCCACCTGGACACTTTCTCCTAACACTTGGGGCTGTTATTACCACTCATGTTTTTATGTTCATGGCTGCAACATATCATTTTCTTGAGTTTTCCTCACATGTTCTGAATCCTCAAGAACCTTTTCTCACTTATTAGTTGACTTCAATTGCTCTGCATGGGTCCAGCCTTCATCTGGCGGATGTCTATATTTCTGATTTAGTTGAGCATATCATTCTTATTCCAAAGAAGAATATTCCTCCAGACATAATTATGGAGAGTTTCACATTCCAAGCCCCAGGATACCTGTCCACAGAAGAACTAGATTGATCATGATTCTACCTGCTTAATTAGAGGGGGGCTTTTTTCCCATGTGGTTTTTTCCCCAACACCTTGTTTTTGAGTAGTTACTTTACTTTACTTGATGTAATGGGTGACCTACAGTCTTAGTTACTAGGCCCCACAGATTGTCCAAGTTAGCATTCAAGGGGGGTGTTAGGATTATTAATCGTCCCTTGTCCAAATTTGGTCATATGTCTAAACCAGGAGTCATATCTAAATTGGGAGTCCATGCAGTCTATTTTTAGTCACTAGCACCATTAGGTCCATTGGCCTAATTAGGGCACATGTTTCAGTTACTAAAGTGTGGGGAACACTAATTGAGGCCTACTTCCACCAATTGCATATGCATGCATCAGTTTAGGAACCTCCTAGACCAATCCCTACAATCTAGGAGCCACTGGGAGTGCCGATACCAACCAAGGTCAGTTGAGTTGAGTTGGTGACTAGTCAAACTAAGTTAGGAGTCAGTTACATTCAGTTCTAGTCCTCTACATCCACTTAGCACTAGGTTTGCATGGCTGCATGCAGGAGGGGTGCATTTCTCACCTACCACAGTCAGTTAGCCTCATTAAACATTGAATGTAACACTTGAGTTGTGTTTTATAACTTTGATGAACTCCGGTTATGGTTTAGACAAGGTCAGTTAACTATTGAGTCCTTTGACAGTGATTTAGACAAGGTCTTAGTTACCTACAGTCAAGTAGAGTCTAATCAATTTGAATTTCCTTATGTGGATTCGAATTGCATGTGGATATTTAATCCATTGTACTTCATTGTAATTATTATATAATTACTCTTTGATTAATGAAAATCATTCACAGCTGCAAGTTATTTTTGCACTGTTTCATTCTACAATAACTGAGCAAATTGTGTGATCTATCCTGTGAGTTGTGTGTTTGTCCACAGATCTATGTGCTCAATTTAATTTCATTAACTTCCAACACCACTCTAGTTGAATTGATGACCCAGCTCATCACCATTTGCATTCTTCTTAATTTTTATCTTTCTACAGTGTCTTATTTCCTTACTTTCCATACATGAAAAACATTCAAAAAATTTAAAATCCAAACTTTGAAACATGCCAATCATTTATTATTAATATGCATTGTCAATAAGAAGTAAAAAAAACTCATGTTAATCACATGTTGCTCCACAAAATTCCTCAGTTCTCAATAATTTCTTAAAGTTTTTTTTCTCTTATTCACTCAAATTATGAACAATATTATATATTTTCCTTAAAAAAATCTCTGCATGACACAAATAAACCAATAGACATCATTAAAACATACAAATAATTCTAATATATTGCTTTCTTATTAAACTTACAAAAAACTTACCAAGTTATTTGTGTCAAATATGTTTCCCTCGCTTCCTTCACTATGATTTTTATTCTATGATATTTTATCGGACAGGTTTTATCAATGAATTCTCTTTCTAATGAAACGCGTAGATCTAAAATATTATTTTATACAATAAGTAAATAAATTAGGCATTGGTGTGCACATTACAAAAATTGTGCATTGGTGTGACATATATGATACAACACACCAACGCATAATATATGTATAATGCGCACTGAAATGGTTTTTATTTTTTTAATAAACAAATTCAAATGGTGTGTGTTAGAACTATAAATGCATCGGTGCATATTTTCTGTAAAATGCATACCGAAAATTGCGTAAGAATTTTTAAATAAAAAATATGATGGGGATAGTTTGGATAGGTTGAGTTCAAAGTGAAATGAAATATGATCCATGTCCAAGAGAGACCCAAAGACCTATATACTAATATATATGACTAAGAATTTTATATTGCTAAAAATTAAATATTATAATGAAATACAAAAAGAAATAGAAAACAAAAGGAAAGTAAGAAGAACCCTAGGGTTTACAGTTATGAAGATAAATCTGAAGGAAGAAGAACATGTGGGTTTGTAGCATTGAAGCTAATTCTTATATTCTTTATTTCCTTCAAATAACTTATAAAATTTTTGTTATTTGTTTATTCTGTTGAAGGAAAACTTACTTGAAATGTCTCTTTTGCAGAGATGTATGTGTCCACGTTGACACCTTACAAAGTTTATTTTCAAAGAAATCTCTCTCCAAACTCTTCCCTAGTAAACATCTCTTGCATAAGTCACTCCTCAAATTTTTGGCCAAAAAATATTTAGGGATTATGGTTTTATTTTATTTATAAGTTGATTATCTTAAAATTAAATTCCCACTCTTTTTTCATTTGTTGTTTTGTCCAATTGATGATAAACGTGCATATCATTTTTAAATTTTTTAAATCCATCTTTCAGTATGCAACTCTAGAAAAACATTGCACCGATGCATTATAATCATACAAGTGAACCATATAATTTGTAGTAAAATTCAACATTTATATTTGCGCAAATTGTTTTCGAAATAGTGGTGTACTGAGTAGATAATATCACACCGATGCATATTCTTGACATAAGTGCACCAATGACACATCAAGACAAAAACAAATACAAGTGTAAACTTCCACAATTAATAGTTTGCAGAGTTGCTTGTGTATTCATTTATCATTGTGTATATAAATTGTACATCGATGTGTATCTATTTTTAAGATGCATTGGTCTGCCTATAAAGTTTTTGGTGCATCGGTTACGATATATGAAAATGTAATGTAGACTATCTCCCAGTTTATTTTTTAAAGCGTTGAGACATGTATTGATTGTATTCTTCACTCAACTACAAATGAAAGAAGAAAAATAAATCAAATGGTTAATTCTTCAAATTCCAAGACCATTCCATATCATTCAAAGTTCAATTTCTCCATTGTCATCACCAGTAACTACATATTCATTTATATTTGATTATATATATGAATTATGTTTCCTTTTCACTTACATTTGAATAATTGTGCATTACCTTTTGTAGGATCCTGATTCCGGATCTAGTTCAAATGCACATGATATTCCACCACTCCCAAAAAGATGCAAGGTATTATCTAAAGCAACATAACATAGGTAAATGGTAGAGAAAATTTGAAGGCTAATTTCCCTACCAATTGTAACATGACCATCCTATACCAATGGTACTTCATTGTGACTTATGACACCCCAATGGTATGTGGTTGTTCAAATTGTAAACGGTTAAAGTTGAACCATAGGTGAGTCATGGTATCTATGGAAGCACAACAACATTACAATTTATTTCTCATAAATAACTTTGACATTTTCAATTAAAATAATTTTTAAATCATATAATCATAAATTTGTTTAAATAACTTTGGGTGAAGTTTCAAAATGTTTTCTTCTAATAACAATGTGTGTCAGAGTAAATGAACAGAGTGGTGCCCTTTAATGATCAAATTAACATATTAGAGTTTTTCTTGTTACAAATTTCTAAATCAAATGTAGTGCACCAGGAGTGTTGATGTATTTGTAACTTCAGAATGTATTCACTTGTATATTTTATATATTGTATTTCTTTGTACCCCGATGTTCCTATCGGTAGAATCATTAATGTAATCAAGTCATGTAAAGTCATAGAGGTTGACCCTCCATTGTAAGTCAGGGCAATAGTCCCCATAGTTTCTTGTTACTAGGTTTATTAGACTCTCCTAGAGAATTCGGCCCTCGTAAGTAATTGTCAAGTCGGAAACTATTATAAATAGAGAGTGAGCCTCTCTATTTGAGACACACACTCACTCAAGTGTGGCGCATGAGTGAGAGAGACATCAGTTGTCGGAGATCATCTTTGTTTTTTTGGGTTTTACTTTTGCTATCGGTGCTTATTCTATCTCTAAGGAAGTTGTGGGGTTTTATCCTTTATGGTTTCCCCAAGGAAAATTCTTTATGTCTCTTGTCTCTTATGGTTATTGCCATGCATGTTATTCTCTCAAATAAGATTCTAGAAAATATTGATTAAATGATAAAAATATAACATGGTATCAGAGATAACCTGAGAAGAAGACAATGTGCAGCTGCAGAAGCTAGGGCTTCTTATTTTTTGGGTCTCTCTGCACAGATCATCAGCAAAAGGAGGCTAGGATAACTCTCCATTGAAGGGTGCATCTTTTTGTCGAAGCAGAATTTGATTCTGAGCATTTTTAGTCACTACTGCGGGAGATTAGGGCTTTTCAAAAAAGAGCAATTTTTTAGTGATCCCAGCATAGGATTTCTCACCTCCTCAAAATCAAAATTTAGAGACCAATATCAAAATTTTTGGTTAGGTAAAACTCCAGTAAATCATTAGAGGAAATTTGGGGTCTAAAATGGGCCTTATAAGAAAAAGTGCCAGCAATAAATTTTGTGAGTTGGAATTCAAGAACCAATAGAATTTCAATAAAATCAGTCAACCATAATGGTTGAATTGACATATTTGTCATAAAAGAAAACTACTTNCTTGCATTTTTACTCAAATTTCAAGAGGGAGAGCTTGTTGGATGCGGAATTTAATTTTGCATCCAACGAGTACCCACACAGCATACTTTTGATGGACTATGCTACCCCAAAAACAAGAAATACCTGAAAAAAACATGATGATGATGTCATCATCACATTTTTTCAAGTATTTCTTGTTTTTGGGGTAGCGAGGTCCGTCAAAAGTATGTAGTGTGGGTACTCATTGGATTTGGAATTAAATTTCACATCCAACGAGCTCTCCCACTTAGAATTTGAGTAAAAACAAAGGGAGATATGTCAAAAATACGAAAACAAAAAGTAGTTTTTTTCATTATTCCTCCAAACTTAATAACTATTATTTTATTATTTTAACTTTATTTTATTATTTTAAATATTATTTTATTATTTTCCTTAGGAGGCCCATTTTAGACCCCAAATTTCCTCTAATGTCAAACCCTAATTTGACCCCGGACCAGAAAACCCTAAAAGACTAAAACTAGTCATTTTGGTGCATTCGCTATATCTCAAGATTGGAGAAGGATCGGGAGTAGAAATGTTTATAGACCAAATATAAATTCCTAATGTACCCTGTGTAAAAGTTGCAGCCTCGATTCACTATATTCTAGGATATATGATTCCTCCAAATCAGGGTTCCAACCTCTCCCTGGATTCATCCCTAAACATGACACCTAGGGAAAATTACTATATATCGGGCTACGAAGTTCCAAATGAAATTTAGAAATATTTTGCAGATAGGGCATGAAAAGTACTTTCTTTGTTAAAATTTTCAGACCCTGAAGTTGAAACAATGACATGTGGAAGTCCGTACAAGTTCACTATGCTGAACAGTCCTGAAATACATCACCTTGGGAAAAATCTCATAAGTCCCAATTGGTGAAATCAATGCTGCTCAAACCTGAGGTGTGGGAAAGAGGACAGATGAGGCTACCTCAATGAGAATTTTTAGACACATAGAGGCAGTATTTTTTTATATACTGCAGAAACAATATAAGGAATTTCTATAGAAGAAATTGGAAAACTAGGGTTTCCTGTTCTAGGAGTTTCCCTCCACTGTTTTCAGAAAAAGAGTACATTGGACATGTATCCTTGAATATGCATGTCTTTATATCCAATCAAAAGTTTGAAATTCCAATTTTTGAAAATTAGGGTTTCTCTGACAAACCCTAGATCAGCGAGATCCGAAACGAGGATCGACACCTCAAATCAGTAAATCTAATATTTTGCTATTTACATTTGAGGTTCTCATTTCAAAATGATCTATCACATCAGCTTGATAAAAATCTTGGTGAAGCTGACAATTTCTGAGTATAGAAGCATAGGACCTCCATGATCCTTGAAGAAATTGACTTAGAATAACATTTCAATAAGGAAGTTCTAAGAGACAAAGGGAGATGAGGCTAAGGCTAGAGCCAAGAGAATCATTGCAGATTCTATTAAAAATCATCTCATCCCTCATGTGTCATCCTTGAAGACACCAAAAGGAAGTGTTTGATGCTATGACGAAGCAATCAAAGAATTAGAGAATGAAGAAATTGTGATAACCACCTTGAATGGCCTCCCAAGATCATGGGATTCATTCATTTGAGGAATGTGTGCCAAAAGGAAGTGATTACCTTCAGCAAACTCTGGGAAGAGCACACACAATATTAGGCTTGACTCATGATAAGAGAAAAGAATATGGGAGAAACTAAAGATCTAGTTCTCATGATTCAAAGAAGATCCCTCAAGCGATGAGGAATATGAAGGACTCAATTCTTGAAGAATCTCTTATCCATCTTAGCATTTGGATAAGAAATGGTGTTGTTATGAATGAATAAGATTATGAAGCTGAAAGAAGGAGTCTACCCATGAAACAAGTATTCAATTTTCATTTCATGATATTGTTTGGTTATGCATTTGTTTATGTTCAGTTGATGTGTTATGCATGATAGAATGTTTGCACTAATAACAGTATACTACTAATATGCATGAGATGGGTAAGTAGCCCATGGTGCTATACAACACTCCATTTCTACTTATATAGAATGAAACCTCTTTGATGACATATTGGATTAGTGCACAGTCTCAAGGATGCCATGGTAGAGATGGAAGGCATTTAGAAAGTTTCTGTGAGATATGGATGAATGTTGTGTTGGCTAAAATAGCTGCATGATTATATATTTATGCATAAGAATTTTCCATTATGAATATTCCTTATGAAATGTTTCTAACCATACAACTAATGCATTTGAATTGTAGGAAATATCATGTACAATCAACTACAAGAAAAGAAGGATGAGACTTGTTCTGAAAAACAAGTGACAATAGTTCAAGAAATAATACAAGATGAAGAATAAGATGATGATACTTTCAAAGAAAGAAAGTGGTCTAAGACATGGTGCAATTATGTGACACTGTTGAGAGACATCATTGATGTAGAACCTTCCATCTATGAATAAATAGCCAAGAAGGAAGGGAAGGAGTGCACCAGTTCAAGAAGAATGATGTATATGATGCGGTATCGAAACCTAAAGGGAAGTTCGTAGTATCTTCCATATGGATATGCAAGATCTAGCAAGAAGTAGATGGAAACATCATGGCATACAAGGAAATATTCATAGCACGGGGCTTCTCATGGAAAGAAGGCATAGACTACAAAGAGAAATTTGCAGCCACTAGAAGTTAAGACACATGATAGGTAGACTCATGTGTGAAAATTAAAGAAGGCCTTGTACGAGCTCAAAAGGCACCCATGGATAACACATACATGAGGATCTTGAAGATCACCTAGAGTGGTGAAGATCTTAACCTTTGCTACAAGGTTGAATATGAAAGCCTATAGAGGATTACAAGCTCACAGATGGGTGAGAGAAGAACTTTTCAAAAGGTTCAAGATAGAGGATCTTGGTATCCAGTGACCCTATATGGATACATAGAATATTAGTAGCAGAGGAAGATACTTGTCAGTCCAATACATAATGTTTCAATACATAGACTATGAAAGGCAGAGGGAGAATGATGCTCCACTTCAGAGGGAGTGACTGCAGAAGATCTTGAGGTTTGACATGGTACGACAGGATGGAAAACTTACTGATGGCTCTAGGATTTACTAAGAGTAAAGCGGATTCCAACATTTACATCAAGGTTGAAGGCGGAAGACCAGTGATGCTCCTATTATATGTCGATGACTTGTTCCTGACAGAAAAGAGGAACTCATTAAAGTTGCAAGAAGGAGACTTGCTACTGAGTTTGAGATGAAGAACTTGGATATGATGCACTACTTTCTAGGCATGGAGGTGTGGCAGAATGCAGATGGAATCTCCCTGGGACAAGGGAAGTATGTAGTAGATATCCTGAAGAGGTTCGGGATGATGGATTGCAAGGCCATGACCACACCTATGGCATCGAACCAGAATATATTAAGTGATGCTTCATCAAAATTGGTTGATGCTATGATGTATCATCAGATGATTGGGTCCTTGATCTACCTGATGAATACAAGACCGGATATTTTTTTGTTGTCAACACAGTGAGCCAGTTCCTAACAAATTCGAGACATGTTCACCTTATTGCTGCAAAGCATATTCTGAGGTACCTGAAGGGTATAGTTGACTATGGGCTCAAGTATGAAGTGAATTAGAAGATTAACCTAGATGGTTATGTGGATTCGGATTGGGCAGGAAGTTCCATTGATAGAAAGAGCAGTTAAGGGTGTTGCTTCAATATGGGATCAAGTATGATCTCTTGGTTTAGCAAGAAGCAGTCCTGCGTGGCACTAAGTACAGCCGAAGCAGAATATGTTGCAGCTTGTTCAGCTAGTTGTGAGGTAGTGTGGCTGAGGAAACTACTATCTGATTTGTTTGATCTCCAGTTGGATGCTACTTGTACATATTGCGACAACCATAGTTTTGTGAAGTTGTTGGAGAACCCGGTGTTCCATGAAAAGTCGAAGCATATCGAGATCAAATATCACTATATCAGGGATATGGTGCAGAAAGGAGCAGTGAAGCTCTAGTATGTTGTGACAAATGAGCAGATAGCTGATGTGTTGACCAAGCCATTAGCTAGAGTGAAGTTTGAATACTTCAGAGAGAATCTTGGTGTTCATTAGATCGAGGTTCCTTCTAAGGGGAAGTGATGAGTCCGAGAACCCTTCTGACATGGTGTCAGGATGTTTTCCTCCCATGGTCAGATGTAAGTGTAGATCCCTTCTGACATGGTGGAAGGATGTGTTCCTCCCATGTTCAATTGTAAGTGCAGAGCCCTTCTGACATGGTGGCAGGATGTGTTCCTTGCATGGTCAGATGTAAGTGCAAAGCCCTTCTAACATGGTGGCAGGATGTGTTCCTCCCATGGTCAGATGTAAATATAGAGCCTTTCTAACATGGATGCAGTATGTGTTCCCCCCATGGTCAGATGTAAGTGCAAATCCTTTCTGACATGGATGCAGGATGTGTTCCCCCCATGGTTAGATGTGTGTGTTGAGCCTTTCTGACATGGATGCGGGATGTGTTCCCCCCATGGTCAGATGTAACTGCAGATCCTTTCTGACATGGATGTGGGATGTGTTCCCCCCATGGTTAGATGTGAGTGCTAAGCCTTTCTGACATGGATGCAGGATGTGTTCCCCCCATGGTTAGATGTGAGTGTTGGACCTTTCTGACATGGTTGAAGGATGTGTTCCTCCCATGGTCAGATATAAGTGTTGGGAAGGCCTTTCTGACATGGTTATGGGATGTGTTCCTCCCATGGTCAGTTATAAGCGATGAATAAGATGAATACCTACATGGGGGCTAGGCCTACAACCATCATGAAAAAGGGTTGGATCTGTAGAACTTCCTATGACGAGTAGAATTGAGATATAGCACCATTTTCTCAAGATAGCAGGAGCAGTGATGATGATGATGATGATCCAGTGATGATGATGATGATGATATAGTGATGATGATAATTATCCAGTGATGATGATGATCCAATGATGATCCAGCTTTGATGAATGATCCATTGACGAATACTTCTACTGATGAATTGTGTCAATATAATACCTTCCTAGTTAAGAGGGAGTGTTGATGTATTTGTAACTTCAGAATGTATTCACTTGTATATTTGATATATTGTATTTCTTTGTACCTGATGTTCCCATCAGGAGAATCATTAATGTAATCAAGTCATGTAAAGTCATAGAGTTTGACCCTCCATTGTAAGTCAAGGAAATAGTCGCCAAAGTTTCAAGGTACTACGGTCATTAGACTCTCCTAGAGAATTCGGCCCTGGTAAGTAATTGTCAAGTCGAAAACTAGTATAAATAGAGAGTGAGCCTCTCTATTTGAGACACACACTCACTCAACTATGGTGCATGAGAGAGAGAGAGAAAGAGAGAGAGCTGGCACAAGTGAGAGAGACATCAGCTTTCAGAGATCATCTTTGTGTTTTTCAGTTTTAGTTTTTCTATTGGTGCTTATTCTGTCTATGAGGAAGTTGCGGGGTTTTCTCCTTTATGGTTTCCATTAGGAAAATTCTTTGTGTCCCTTGTCTCTTGTGATTATTGTTGTACATGTTATTCTCTTAGATAAGATCCTAGATCATATTGATTAAATGATAAAAATCTAACAGGGAGTAGATGCACTCGAGGACAAGAGATACCTATATTATGTCGCATTGCAATGCATTTTACATCCATCAAATGAATGTAATAGTGATTCCCAACTAGTTGTTTTTATAAAGTGTGGAAAATGATTTGCTCATAACTTGAGAACCATGAACTAGGTATCTGCAAATTTTGGAGGAGGGAAGCAACACAAAGAGATAAAAAACATGAAAATATATATCAAAAACCTAGTTTGTATTTCTTGAGAAACTGATTGAAATATTTTTTTGCAGAACACTATTACCTTCAACACTTTTTGATACATAATCATGTAGCTTTTCATTTTCTTATAACTTGGAATCTATGAACTAGGTATATTTTATTTCTAGTGGACAGTGGAATCATGATGAAATAAACATGCCCACCAAAAATCACTAATACATAGATTGGAATTTGTGATAAATTTGTTGTTTTGCATAAATGTAGCAGCTTTCTATCACCTATAGGATTGTTTAGGCAACAATAAAAGATATGGTATGGACACAAACAACAATATAAATCAGCATATTGATGCGTGAACATTGCTGTGACACACTTTTATATATATACGAAGATAATATGGAGCAATGCAAAAACATGTGGGTTATAGTAGCTTAGATCAACAAAATAATAACCTTTGGCAGAAACTTTTGTGTGAAAGAAGAAAGAAATGATTTACAACATTGGCCTGTATTAGTTAGGGCATGGGATAGAAAATAAAACTAGCATATCAACCATTATTTGTATCATTTGATGTGTTAAAATAATAAACTCTTGTATCATGGCACTATATGGCAGTAATTTTCTTTCTTTATACTCAAGTTAAACACATGACTCAAAAGGGGTGATACTTCTTGTTGCAATAAAGGAGAACAATTTTAGGATATAATTGTTTCCACACAAGAACCAACACTTACAGAACTTGTGGTTTCTACACAAGAACCAACACTTACAAAACTCATGGTTTCTACACAAGAAGCTCGCTTGTAACTCAAGTCTTTCTGGTAGTGTTTTCTCTTAAAGGTTTTTAAGATGGTATTTTATGAATCAAATGGAGACAACGTACTGCCTAATTTTCCAAAGGATGAATACCTAATCACACAATTTCACAATGATTTAGTTGCATTGTGATACAATGTTGCATGAGGACATGAAACATATTCAATGGGGGCGAGATGTTGAGTCACAAAATGAACATGTTTTCACATCTGTTTTCCCTTGTTTTTCGTTCTTTTTCACTTACCTATATCCCTATTTTATTCCATTTTAATGTGTATATGTGGGATCGAGCTTAAGGTATTTCAATGCATTTTTTATCATTTTATGCAATTTTTTTATTAAATATTAGAAAAAGAACATATTTTCACTTATCTTTCACAATTTTGTTCATTTGTTGGTGTTTATAAGAACATGCAATTCATGTAACAATTGTGGTTTGTGACTTTTCTTCAAATCAATATAGCCAAGTTTGAATTTCCTCTTCAACCATTGAAGATTTTCCATAAATTTGGGATGATCATTCAAATATCTTGGATCTAGAATAATTTTCAATCTCTTGATAATGCTTATTAGCAACTATATTGAAGATAATATGAGTTGACTTTAGTTGTTGATCTTTAACAAGTTGTTGTAACCATGTGGGAAATTTGTGGATATAAATTTAATATTTTTTATTTCAATTTTTAGCCAAGTTCGTGTATAAAAGAGAATTCCTTCTCCATTCTATGGAAAGGACTCTTGGAGCATAATGTAGCGACCCTTCATGGGTTTCTTCTATACATAATACATGCATACATCTAATATATTTGATCATACTTTAATCATTTGACATTTGAAGATAAAAATGTGTTTATATCATATTGAAATTACAAGATAAGAGATGCATCTATACAAAATAGGAAATAAAATAACAAATTGAACCTGTTTTTTATGGCATATCTTTGTCACGTTCTCATCCTTACATTTGCTTCCATTTGGTTTGTTGAGTTCCCATGAACATCGATCAAGTTTTCAATAATAATATCCACTGGTTGACCACCCTACCTACTCCTTATAGGTACTCTTCTTACCCAAGGACCCTCAATCCACAATGGGGTTATATGGAAGAATCACTATATTGGCACGATTGAAAGTGGAGCATTGTGCTTTCAGGCCTCCCAACCTTAACCACTTATAAGGACCAAACTATCAAACGATCACTATAACAATCCTCTCCCTTCATGTAGGAGGGAAAATATTCAAGATCTAAGATCCAAAAAGAAATCCCCCTCACTCATATCCTTGCCTTTATTTTATATAGGTTTTTTAGGTTTTTATTGCATGTCCATGCATGTGTGCACTTGAGTCATCTTTTCTTATGTGTATGTGTGCACTTGATCTTAATATTCCTTTAATTGATTTTCTTATTTTATTCTCCTTAATTAAGGGCATGTTTTATTTTATCTTATCTTTAACTAATTTCTTGCACATGTTCTTATTTTTAAATTATTTATTATTTATTATTGGCATGCATTTAATTAATTTAAATTATTTATTCTTAGTGTGTACTTTGTTGTTCTTAATTTATTTTTCCATTTCCAAATTATTTTTCTCATTTATATTTATGAATTAATTTTACCAAGTTTCTATCAAGGGTCCCATGGTCATACACATGCCCTTCAAATAGAATTCACCAAGGCTCTATCAAGGGTTCCATAGACACACGTCAAATACAAGTCACCAAGGTTCTATCAAGGGTGTCATTTTAATACACATACCCTTCAAATAGACCTTCTCAAGGCTCTATCAAGGGTGCAATGATCATGCACATTCCCTTTAAATAGACCTTTTACTATAGTGGAAACATGATATGACAATTGATACCTCATTAACTCAATCCACCCATATCCTATTGAGAGACTATTTAATACTAAGGAATAAGGTTGTGTCCTTATTATGTGCCCCATAATAAAAACCTTGTGAGTGACCAAATCCACAACCTACCCTCATGGAAACATGCATATTACGAGAAAAATACTCTCTCACTTTTAAGCCCATTGCATGGAAACCTATGATATTTATTATTAGAATTTGCAAAGTAGGATATTGAATCAAATTATAACTTCACTAAAAATTACAACAAAGATAAGGAGAATAATGAATAAAAAGAGTGAGTAGAAACATCTGAGAAAGAACTCGATTGGAAGAATATTCATCTTCATCCATTATTCAAAAAGATATGTACACTTATAATACATCTTAGGAGGCATTTGGAATCCACTCATTGGGCAGGATTAATTAAAATAGAAACCATCATTGAACTTGAGAATTAGTTGTAACTCCTGAATGTGATCAGTTAACCGAGTGTAACTGATAGTAGGTGTAACAAAAGGGCACATTAAGGAGTTAAATCATGATATATAATTATATATTGGAACATAAGGTTTCCCATTTGACTATCAGTGATCATTGGAGCTCACTATCAACCTAGAGCGATGAAATTAAGGAAAGGTAACCTAGTTAACTGATTGTAGCACTCGTTAAGTGAATGTAATTGATGGTGAATGGATAAAAAATCATGGAAGAGGGTGCATGAGCTCCTAAAATCATGGATGAGGGTGAAATAATGGATAATGAGACAAAATAATGGCAGTAATATGCAATAGGAAGTCAACTAACATGTTCTAAACACCAGGGAGGTCAAATATGTTGCATGCATGTTGCATGATTGCATAGCTATATGACTGTGTGACTAATGTCTAGATGGATAATATGCTCCAACACACCCCCCTTAATCTTGTCTTATGTGAGGAAAACCAAAATAGGTCCCATGCAACTAGGCATATGATCACCCTTTACATTATGTATCCATGTAAACTGAGAAAAAGGGAAAAACCTACCTAAAAAATGGACATGAAAAGGAATACCAAAAAATGCTCTCCAGACTAAATGATTATGTATGGAGGAATATTCTTCTTGGAAAGAATATTAATATGCTCCCATGCGTAGAAAAAATGTTGGTTCTCTTTAGACTTGAATTTAAAACTAACTAGGGTGAGAGAAATTATGAATACACTGAGTAGGAAGAGGTGGTCCAACATGAACTTCGAACAAATGTTGGTGAGAATGGGATTAATAATATGGAACCAAAGTCCCAAGTGCACCAGTAAGATGGAAAATGCACAATGTTCTCCATCTTCAGTATATATTGAATGAACTGATCCAAACAACACAAAGGAATACATAGGAATCAATGCTACTTTGAGAATGAGGGCACAACCAACAACTACAAACTATGATCTTTCCTCCAAAACATCCAATTGATCAAATAGTGTTCCATCATCTAGTGTAGTATGCACAAGATCATCATCAACGAACATAGTATCTTCAAGATTTGAATTAGAAGAATGTGATGAGAACAGTGAAATATGGAAGTAGTGTTCTTCATTAAAAATAGAGGTTATAATGTATTATTCATGCATAATTTCTTCATTTGAAGCAACAGAGGAATAAGGAGCCTAATCAACGATACTTGTACCAATTCAAACTATATAATTTGTTCATATTTACGCCATAATTTCTTCTTCAAATTCAGGAACAACTTCAAATCCAAGAAGTTGTTGTACACCAATAACACCTGCAAAAAATAATTTGAATATATATATATATATGGAAGTTAATTTATTCTAAGGAGCTCCCTACTTTGACAATAGGCACATTCGGTATTTCCTCACACCTGGGTAGACTCCAATGGCTTTAAGGCAATTTCCCCATAATTTTTGTGGAAACTCCATTGCTTATGGTGCACTATTAGAAGCATATAAGATCAGAAATCTTGTACTATGATACCATATTAGAATTTGCACAGTAGGATCTTAAATCAAATTATAACTTCACTAAGAATTACAACAGAGATAAGAAGAATAATGAATAAAAAGAGTGAGAAGAAACATAAAAGAAAGAACTCAATGGGAAAAATATCCTCTTCATATATTCTTCAACAAGATGTGTACAATTATAATACATCACCAATAGAGAAATTCGTGGTCCTTAAGATGCATTTGGAATCCACTCACTGGGTAGGGTTAATTAGCATAGAGCCTATCACTAGTTGTAACTCTCGAATGTGCTCAGTTAACTGAGTGTAACTAACAATAGGTGGAAAAAAATGGGACATTAAGGAGTTAAATAATGACATATAATGATAAATGGGTACATACTAGTATTCAATTGACTATCAGTGGTCATCATAGCTCATTATTAGCCCATAGTGATGAAATTAAGGAAAAGTGGCCCAGTTAACTGATTGTAGCACTACTTAATTGACTGTAACTAATGGTGGATGGATAAAATCATGGAAGAGGGTAAAGTAGGTCCTAATATCATGGATTATAGTGCAATAGTGGATAATGAGACAAAAGAATTAAAATACTATGCACTAGGAAATGAACTAACATGGTCTAAACACTGGGGAGATCAAATATGTTGCATGCATATTGCATGATTTCATGACTGCATGACTAATGTATAGATGGATAATATGCCCCAGCATTTATGGCATGCATTCACCCTTACAACCCCGCTACCCATGTGTGAACCAATTTCCAATCACAATCATGTTCCTGCACACATGCAATTCAAGTGCATAAAATAGATTATGTAAATAATCAAATATAAATTCATCACATTGTATCACCTAATACCATATATGAGCTCAATTCAGATCCTATGAAACATTTATGCCATCTTGCATTAATTTGCACCTGCACTTTCCTGGCACACTTGGAATATCTTTGTTAAAGAATATGAACATCATATATATATATATATTCATAGTCATTTTCATGCATCATGTTTCTAATGGTTAGTCATCATTCATAAATCCATTATGATCATTTATCATAATCAAAATTATTTGTGTTCATTATGGAACATAAAGGTTTTAAGTTTTAGCGTTAAGATGCACAATATCCATATGGGTCATTTGGGATCAAATGTCTTAAATAGCAACATACATAATAAAAATTTATAAATGGATATCGTAATCGAAATTTCTAATCATAATAAAAGTGTCTAAGAAAATGGGGCACTACACATAAGTCCAACTTATGATGGGATATAATGGAAATTCTTGAGATTTTTTTCCATGTAGATTATAATTTTGTAGTTTTGAGTTGATTTGATTTCATGATGATATAGATTAATTTCTTTCCTTAATTCTTTGGAGAAAGAGCTTTCTTCATGAGAGCATGGTGGTATTTCATTTCAATGTATATTTTCTTATTTATTTTATGCAATTTTATTTCATATCTAGTTTTTACATTGATGCAAGTGTGGTGTGTTTATTTTCCTGCAACATCATTTAGTTTTTTATGGTTCATGGAAAGAGATAATTTGAAAACCATGTGAAGAGATAACTTGGTGATAGCAAGGTCCCAGTAGCATGATCAATACCCAAGTATATGTCCATTGCTAAGAGTGATTTTATGCAAGTGTGTTTTCTATATGAAAGTGTATTTAATATCTACACAAAACATTCACTCATGGGTTGTAATTAAAAATTATTGTCAGGATATTGTAGCATGAACATTTCGATCTTGGAAGTGAATGATGATTGTAACTTGTTAATTGAAATTATAAATCTCAATAAATAACAGTCTAAGGGATTAATGTATTTTGTATTGCTTTGAGAGTGTGTTCAATACTTTCCTTTTCTTAGAAACATATTAGATAAAATGATACATGATAGGAAATTGGAAGACTGCATATACAATGCATGATATCTAGAAAGTATATAAAGTATTAATTGATAATAAAATGTAATGCGATTTAGACTTATAGATTTACCAATGTTGACTCATCCACTTGAACCAGATACAAATAAACTACAAGTTCCCCTGCGACTGGGCCTTGATCTATCTAGGATGAACAAGGGGCTATACAAAGTAGATATTCTATCTTTACTTGTATTACTATTAAAGAATCATGTTCCCCCGGTCATGACCAAAGGGAGTGCACTTTAATATTAAGTACCAGATCCCATTGATCGACACCTAAAGTGAATATATTCAAATGCAAGTAAAAAATCTACGAACAATAAGTAGTGGTAGATGATAAAGTGAGCCAATGAGTTCAGAACAATATACATATTATTGCTCTCTCTCTCTCTCTCTCTCTCTCTCTCTCTCTCTCTCTCTCTCTCTCTCTTTGTGTAACCATAATAAAATATTATAGATTAAAATAATGTACTTTTCTATCTTTTTAAAATAACCTACTTATCCATTTTTACTCTATTTTTTCCTAGCTCCACTTACTACTTTTACTTCCTAAACTACCTACACCAAAGCAACGCCATGGAAGCTGAGAGGTGACCCCATTGAAGATGAAAAGAGGATCATGGAGTAGAAGGGGACCACAAAATCAAATACAGATCCCAAATCTATAATTTGAATTAATTTTGTTCTTATTATGATCTCAAAAAATTGGCACTCATATTGGAATCTTAAGGATTACCAAAAATTGAATTCTTTTGAAAACGTACACCCATGGATCACCCTATACTAATTTTCCTATGTTAGAATGGACATATGGTCTCTTGTAGAATATTGATCATCCCTCGTGGGGGTATTTTGAGTAACTAAATATATTTTCTTCCATCTTCGTAAACTACACAAATTTAACTCCAAACCCTGCAAAAACCTAGAAAATGTAGTTTCCCCCCCAAAAAAAAAATCTAAAACATGGAAAAAATACCACATTAATGGATTTTCCAAGGATCCATTAAGGAAATGTATCCCAAGGAGACCAAAATATATCCTTTATTTTTATATCATGATCTTGATCATGTTTGAGTCACAACTAATCATTGTTCTCTCGATCTTTTTCCTTTTCTATAAAGAATATAATAATATTGTGATATGGCTTCTTTGTTGGCTAATGAGACATAATTTGATTGGTAATGTAATGGAAAAGGTAGATAGGTAAAAGTGTGATATTGCCATAGTTTTTTATTTACCCCTAATATAGCATGTTGATGCATGAAGTAGGACCTTGAACTAAATTTTGTTTATCCATGGTAATGGATAGACCTTAAAGGATTGTTGGTTATATGGATACATGAGGCATATGAGGGAAGTGTTTATAGTTTTCCCACTTCCTTAAATCAAAGTCTCTTTGGTCTCTAACTTATGTTTCATGGGAGGGACAATGTGATTAAGGGATGACTCAAATAAGGATAGTACATAACATGTATTGGTCCTCCTCAACTATGTCTAAGTATCTCCATATGTGGATTGCTTTAAACCCTCAATCATCTAGGGAAAATTTGAAACTCATCTTACCACTGCGGTTTCCCAATTTTGTAGTAGAGTTGTATAATTTTTTTTTTATGTATTATTTTTTTGTTTATTTAGGTTTTTCATTTATCTCTTGGTTCTTTCCAACCATATTGTAAACATTATTTTTGTGGATTTGAGAGAGTGCAAAACCTTCTCTAATTTATTTATTTTTACTTTACAATATTTCCTAAAACCCTACATCAATGTTATGAGAAACTTATGGTATGTCTACAACTCATAGTGCTTGTTGGACTCAACTTCTTCATTCCTTGCAATGTTCTTATTCAACTTGATTGAAGAGGAAGCTATAGATTAGTCCAAAAATAAAATATTCAAAATGTATCACACCTTTTCTTTTAGATATTATACTTCTTCTTTTTCAACAATGGTCCCCTCAGGGTATTTATTTTATGAGCTCTTATATAATTATGAGGTAGTCAAACTTCTATTATTATTGTGTATAAAATTCTATACTTCTTGGTGGGTATTAGGGATTACACATGCATGTTCTTTAATCATTTCATGTGTTAGTTGTGGAGCTTGATCTTCCTAAGCCAGATATGTTATTTCAGCTGTGTTTGGATCCCAGCACCTGACAAGGGGGCGTGGGGGGATTTCCCCCCCACTATATTCATCAAAAGGGTCAAGGGTGGTGGTTGTTGAAATATTGTAACTTCGAAGAATATTCTATATGTATCTTTTTGTGGTCCCCGATGGTCCTACCGGGAGAACCACTTGTATTACATTGTACCCTGATGCTCCTAATCGGAAGAACTAATAAGAGTCATGAGGTAGTCCCCTCTAATTGTAAATGTGGGTCATCAACACCCAGTGTGGTTACTTGAGCCTACATGTGTAACTCGAGCCTACATGATTTAACTCGAGCCTACATGTCAAATGAGTTAACTTAAGTGAACGGATGAATATAAATAGAGTTGTAGTGCTCCTCATTTGAGACACACACACTCTCACTTGTGTAGAGCATTAGTGGAGAAGAGAAGTAGCTGGAGAAGGAGGAGGATCAGGATTTGATCTCCTTGCTAGTTTTATCTTTTATCTTTTTGGGGCATCTATATTGAGGAAGCTTTTGCTGGGTTTTTCCCTTTATGGTTTTCCCAGGATAAATCTTTGTGTTCCTTTTTTTATGGTTGTGCTTATCTATCTTTCAGTGATCCTGTGCTTTTGTCACTAAAATGAAATGAAATACTGATGTCTTAGCTAAGCATATGAAAATTTAACATGGTATCAGAGCCACCCTGAAAAGAAGACATTGTGCAGCTACAGAATCTAGGGCTTCTTACTTTTTGGTTCTCTCTCCACAATTTATCAGTAAAAGAATGCTAGGCTAACTCTCCATTGAAGGGCGCATCTTTCTATTGAAGCGGAATTCGATTCCAAGCATTTTCAATTTTCGGTGCGGGAAATTAGGGCTTCTTGCAGAAGAAGAATTTTTGAGTGAGCCCAGCATAGGATTGCTCTTTTCATCAAAATATAATTCTATAGACCTGGATCAAGTTTTTTGGTTGGGTGAAACTCTGGGAAAGTCAAACCCTAGTTTGACCCCAAGCTAGAAAAACCCTAAATACTAAAACTGCTAAGTTTTGGTACATTCACTATATCCCAAGATTGGAAAATTTGCAGGAGCTTAAAATTTCAGAGGCAGAATATAAAATCCTGATGTACATTGTCTCCAAAATTCAACCTCATATGCACTATATTTTGGGAGATATAATTCCTCCAAGTTAGGGTTCTAGCCTCTTCCAGAATTCAGCCCTAAACAGGACACCTGGGGAACATTGCTATAGCTTGGGCTACAGAGGTCCAAATTGAATTCCTGAAGATTTTCCATAAATATCACAGACTTTAATTTCTTTGATCTGAATTTCAGAACCAGAAGATGAAACAGTGACACGTGGTAGTCCGTACAACTTCGCTATTTTGAACAGTCCTGTAACAAGTCACCGTGGGAAAAGGATCAAAATCCAAATTGGTGAAAAAAATTATGATGAAACATATGTTTTTGGATCAGGGACATGTTATGTTACCTCAGTGTGAAATTTCAGACACATAGGAGTAGTAATTTCGGAGATATCACAGAAACAATGACAGGCATTTCTACAAAAGAAATTGGAAAACTAGGGCTTCCTGTTCTGGGAGCTTCCCTCCATTGTTTTCAGAAAAGGAGTACATTAGACAGCTCCATTTGAAGAGATATATATTTCTATCCAATCAGATCTTAAATATTCCAAGTTTTTAAAATTAGGGTTTCTCTGACAAAGCCTAAATCAGCTAGCTCTGGAAGCAGGACGGACACCTCAAATCGGTAAGATCTAATCTTTTGCTATTTGCATTTGAGCTTCTCATTTCAAAGTGATCTATCACATTAGCTTGATGATAAGCTTGGTAAAGTTGAAAACTTCCAAGCATGGAAGTATTTGATCTCTCTAAAGAAAATGAATTGGACACCTACATAAGTAGAGAGGTTCCAGTTCCATACGGAGATGAGGCTCAAAGCCTTACACAAGAAGAACTTGATCAAGGCCAAGAAGATCATTGTTGATTCAATCACGGATCAACTTGTACCACAAGTGTCTTCCCTAAAGACACCGAATATGTTTGATTCCTTGATCAATCTATTTGAAGATGAGAACTTAAATCAGAAGATGGCTTTGAGAAAAGAGTTGAAGAATGTGAAGATCCAGAATGCAGAACAACTTGAAGCAGTAGAAGAAGAAGTGAAGAATGCAGAAGTGGTGATAGCCAACTTGAATGGCCTCCCAGGATCATGGGATTCATGCAAAGAATGTATTCCAAAAGGAAGTAATTGCTTTCATATCGACTCATAAGAAGAAGAAGATGGGAGCAATTGAAGATCAAGCTCTCACCATTCAAAGAAGATCCCTTAAGCGATGAGGAATATGAAGAACTCAATTCTTGTCATTTGGATAAGAAATGATGATTTCATCAATGAAGAAGATGATAAAGCAGAATGGTCAAGATGGATTCTACCCACAAAACAAATAAAAGATAAGTATTCAATTGTCATTTCATGATATTGTTTTGTTATACATTTGATTATGTTCAGTTGATGTGTTATGCATGATAGATTGTTTGCATTGATGACTATATACTACTAATATGCATGTGATGGGTAAGTAGCTCATGGTGCTATACAACTCTCCATTTCTACTTATCAAACCTCTTTGCTGACATATTGGTTTAGTGCACAATCTCAATAATGTCATGGTAGAGATGGAAGGCATATAGAAAGTTTATGTGAGATATGGATGAATGTTGTATTGACTAAAAAGTTGCATGATGCATAAGAATTTTTCGTTATGCATATGTTTTATGAAATAGTTCTAACCATGCAACTGGTGCATTTGAATTGTAGGAAAGTTCCTGTAAAACCTCCTACAAGAAAAGAAGGATGAGACTTTTTCCGAAGAACAAGTGATGACAATTCAAGATTCACTCCAATAAACATGAATCTAAAGCTCCCAGGGTCAGAGACACCATGACGGAAGAAAGAGCTTCAGAAAGCAGTAGATACACCTTGAAGGATGAATACCACCATGGGTACAAGAGATAACTCAAGATGAAGAAAAGAATGCTATGAAAGAAGCTATGATCAAAAAAAAAAAAAAAAATTAACAGTTGATCATGGGGAATGATGTATACGATATGATTTCGAGACATAAAGGGAAGTACGTAGTATCTTCCATATGGATCTCCAAGAACAAGTGTACAAAGCAAGGTTTGTGATTTTCCTCAGAAATAATAGACTATGACATGACATACTCTATTGACCAGTATATATCAAGCATAGAACCACCTATACAGAATGAAGAGGGAAGATGATACTCCACTTCAGGGGGAGTGACTACAGAAACTTATATCTGAGTTCGATATGGTATGACATGATGGATCGAGACTTTACCTAGAGTAAAGTGGGTTCCAACCTTCAAGGTTGAATGCAGAAGACTAGGATATGTTGATGACTTGAGAAGACAAACTCATAGAAGATGTTATGATGCTAGAATGATGTTTGGGATATAGTACTCAAACCAAAAAGCAAGAATGCGGTATCTTCCAAATGGGTTTGCAAGATAAGATATGTTGCTGATAGAAGTAAGGTAAGACTTGTGGCTAGAGGTTTCTATCAGAAAGAGGGAGTTAATTCTGAATAGACACTTACTCCAAGAAGCAAGGTACACTTCCTTCAAAACTATCATGGTAGTTTCTTCCATGATGAAGTAAAGACAAGCCTTCCTTAATGGTATGATTGAGGAAGAGTTTTACATCGAATAGTCATGAGGATTTGGAGTTGAAGACAGAAGGAATAAAGTATGCAAGTTGAAGAAGGCCCTCTATGGCCTGAAGCAAGCTCCCAGAGCTTGGTATGGAAGAATAGATAGTTTCTTGATGAGCATGGGCTTTGCCAAGAGTAAAGTTGATCCTAACCTTTCCTACAAGGTTGTAGAAGATGAACCTGTCATTCTATTACTATATGTGGATGACTTATTCTTGACAGGGAATGAGAAATAGATCATGGAAAGTAAGAAGAAACTAGTAGAAGAATTTGAGATGAAAGACCTTGGGTTAATGCATTATTTCCTAGGTCTGCGAGTATGGAAAAGTTCAGAAGGAATATTTCTCAACCAAGGAAAGTATAGAGATATTGAAGAGATTCAATATGTTGGAATGCAAAGTCATGGCCACACCCATGAACTCCATCCTGAAGCTGTTAGCTGATGACTCATTAGAGTTAGTGGATGTGACTCACTATAGACAGATCATTGGGTCATTGATGTACTTAACAAATACCAGACCAGACATTTGTTTTTCTATGAACAACTTAAGTCAATATCTTGTTCAACCAAGAGGGGTTCACCTAGTAGCTGCAAAACATGTGATGAGATATCTGAAAGGGACTATAGACTTTGTTCTATACTATGATGGTAGCCATGAGTATAGATTGTATGGCTACACAGATGCAGATTGGGCTGGAAGTATCTCAAATAGGAAAAGCACATCAGGCAGATACTTTTGTTTGAGGTCTGCTATGAGTTCATGGTTTAGCAGGAAGCAGTCCAGTGTTTCTCTTAGCACGGTTGAAGCAGAATACATAGCAGATTGCTCTACTAAGTTGTGAAGCCATATGGCTTTAGAAGTTGATATCAGGTCTCTTTGACCTGAATATGGATACTAAAATGATTCTATGTGATAACCATAGTTGTGTTGACAAAGAACCCTATGTTCCGACGTAACACATAGAAATCCGGTATTTCTACATACAAGATAAGATGCAGATGATGGTGATTCTGTATTTCTATACTAAATATAGAGATGATGATGCTTTCAGTATTTCTATACTGAAGATATAGATGATGATGCTTTTAGTATTCACATACTGGAGATACAGATGGTGATAGATCAATATTCAGATACTGAAGATGTAGATGATGATGGTTTGGATGATGATGTACTGACGAAACCTCTGCCTCAAGTAGAGGTCGAACACTTTCGAGACAAGATTGGTGTTGTTCGGAAAGATCTTCCTCAAAAGGGGGAGTAGTGATGTTGCAATGGGATTGTATCATCCCTGGGCATTTGCCCTAAAGTGATCCGAAGACCTCGGTCTTTGAGAATGAAGAGGGATTGTATCATCCTGGGACATCTATCCATAATAGATCTGGGGACCTCGGTCCTCGAGAACGTGGTGGGATTGTATCATCCTTGGGAACTTTCCCTAAAGTGATCCAGAGACCTCGGTCTTCGAGAATGAAGAGGGATTGTATCATCCCGGGACTTCTGTCCATAATAGATCTGGTGACCTCGGTCCTCAAGAATGTGGAAGGATTGCATCATCCTTGGACATCGTCCTAAAGTGATAGGGACTAATTCTCCCGTAATCAATCCGGTGGCTTCGGTCCTCAAGAATGTGGTAGGATTGCATCATCCTTGGACATAGTCCTAAAGTGATAGGGACTGATTCTCCCGTAATCAATCCAGTGGCTTCAGTCCTCGAGAATGTGGTAGGATTGCATCATCCTTGGACATAGTCCTAAACTGATAGGGACTGATTCTCCCGTAATCAATCCGGTGGCTTCGGTCCTCGAGAATGTTGTAGGATTGCATCATCCTTGGACATAGTCCTAAAGTGATAGGGACTGATTCTCCAGTAATCAATCCGGTGGCTTCGGTCCTCGAGAATGTAGTAGGATTGCATCGTCTTTGGACTTAGTCCTAAAGTGATAGGGACTGATTCTCCCGTAATCAATTCGGTAACTTTGGTTGTCGAGAATGTGGTGGGATTGTATCATCCCTGGACTTTAAGTCCAAAAATGATCCAAAGACTTTTTGTCTTTGAGTTGTGGATTGCAGGTTGTTGCTTATGATGATGATGCCATACTGATCGAAAGATCGGAGTATGATGATGATGACGTACTTATCTAAAGATCAGAGTATGATGACGCTCTAATCGAAAGATCAGAGTATGTTGATGATTTTTCTGATCGAAAGATCGGAGTATGATGATGATGTTTCTATGTTGATGATGTTTATGATCAAAAGATCAGAGTATGATGATGATGTTTCTGATTGAAAGATCAGAATGTGATCATGATTATGATCGACAGATTAGAATATGATGATGATGATGATGATGTTGCTGCTGATCGAAAGGGAAAAGTGTTAATGATGATATTGTTGATCGAGAGGTCAAAGTACTGAAGATGTTGCTGCTGATCGAAAGGTGAAGGTGCTGAAGATGTTGTTGCTGATCGAAAATTCAAAGTGCTGAAGATGTTGCTAATCAAAAGGTCAAAATGCTGAAGATGTTGTTGCTGATCAAACAGTCAAAGTGCTGAAGATGTTGCTGATCGAAAGGTCCAAGTGCTGAAGATGTCGTTGCTAATTAAAATATCAAAATGCTGAAGGTGTTGCTGATCAAAGACTGAAGATGTTGCTGATGATGAAGACTGAAGATTGAAGATGAAGACTACATGATGTTGAAAAGATTCCAATGATTTATAGATGTGTTACCCTATTGATGTTGATGATGTCCCCTATCTCTACTCTTGTTGTTGTTGATGTTGTTGTAGAATACCCTTCTCATTAAGGGGGAGTGTTGAAATATTGTAACTTCGAAGAATATTCTGTATGTATTTTTTTGTGGTCCCCGATGGTCCTACCGGGAGAACCACTTGTATTACATTGTACCCCGATGCTCCTAATTGAAAGAACTAATAAGATTCATGAGGTAGTCCCCTCTAATTGTAAAGGTGGGTCATTAGCACCCCAGTGTGGTTACTTGAGCCTACATGTGTAACTCGAGCCTACATGATTTAACTCGATCCTACATGTCAAATGAGTTGACTTAAGTGAACGGATGAATATAAATAGAGGTGTAGTGCTCCTCATTTGAGACACACACACTCTCACTTGTGTAGCGCATTAGTGGAGAAGAGAAGTAGTTGGAGAAGGAGGAGGATCAGGCTTTGATCTCCTTGCTGGTTTTATCTTTTATCTTTTTGGGGCATCTATATTGAGGAAGCTTTTGCTGGGTTTTTCCCTTTAGGGTTTTCCCAGGACAAATCTTTGTGTTCCTTTTTTTTATGGTTGTGCTTGTCTATCTTTCAGTGATCCTGTTTATATGCTTTTGTCATGAAAATGAAATGAAATACTGATTTCTTAGCTAAGCATATGAAAATTTAACAGTGGTGACTATTTTGGGAGCCCCCCCTAGTGAGGGTTCAAGGGAAACGCACCCGTATCAAATATTTAGGAAAAAAATATCCTTGTAAAATGTTATAATTTCACAGTTGGGACTTGGTCAATAATGGGTGATTTACAGGCCCACAGTTTTTGGAATCCCATGGTATTCCCTTTATAAAAGGAATGCATTGCAATACAGTTGTGTATTGTATTGTAGCATTGTAAAAGTGATCTATGTGATTGTGAGAGAGAGACTGTGAGAGAGTGAAGAGAAAGTGCAACGGGGTTGCTGCAGGTTGTAACCCTTCATTTTGTTGTATGGTATAATAATAAAAGGACTATAAATTAATGTGTGGATGTATCCTATATTGGGTGAACCACATTATATCTGTGTCTCTCTTGTAATGTGTTTTTAATATTTTCATCATGTTTATTGTTTATTGTTATTGCTCTACGATCATGTTCTTATAACACTCATGTTGGTCCAAATATACCATATATGTCAAGATCATTCTATTGATATCATATACCCTAAGCTTCATTTTACGGCTTTCTAGAAAGAATTGATGTGACCAAATGTTAAGTTCCATACTACTAGCATGCTTTGTAAGACTCCTTAGGATCATAAGGATGAATTGAAGTAATAGATCCATTAATCAAAATTACCTTATTGGCATAAGTAGTTATTCACTTTGCCTTGCCTAGATTTGTCATCTCTAATCTCTAAATTTCCTATAACATGTTGTAGGGTTAAGATTACAATCTCTCGAATAGTGATCATCCCATTTACCTACCTATAGATCTCTCTCAAAGCTTAAATATCACATGGTAACCCTAAGAAAATTACTCTAAACCCGTACAATCTACTATATGAGAAAGTTGGTCCTTCAAACCACGATGGGATTAAATAGGGTATTGTTATTTATTCATAAAACCCAATTTAAAATAATATTTTCCATTGAGCCTTCCATTATCATATAATTTTAATTATTCTATTGACACAAAATCCTAAATAAAGATTCCATTATATAAAAGGGTGCTTAAAAAACTATACGTGTGGAGAATACATTGATGAATTGAGAAAATTTCAATTATGCACACATTTTTCTTAGCAATCTCATTTCCTTCTTCTTTAGGGAAAGTGATAATAGAAAAGGAAGCTTCTCATATATTTACATAAAAATGGAAAATGTAATTTACCTTTAAGTTCCTTATAAATAAAGGCACCACAAATAAATTAATGTAAACGTAAATTGTCTTGTCAGAGTGTCCAACAAAAAAGTTAATTGCAATTTTCATTAGTTTAAAAAAACAATACATTTATGAAAACACCCGCCTCAACCATATATTGATTTTTAAAATAGGACTAAACAGAAATGTTGGAAATATGTCTTGAGCTAGATTTAAATTTGAATAGGGAAGATGAAAACACAACCTCCAACCGCCCAATTTATACTATGAAACCATTAAATTACCCTATCAACCAAGATGTCACTCAAATGTCATTTTCTCCTCATATTATACCCAATGGATTTAACATAATGTTAGAGAATGAAATCTATTTACCTGAAATATGTAATCAAGGATAAGACACACACAAATGCTCATCACCAATGAAACACATTAGTGAATCGTAAGCAAAGTGAAATGTTATTTTTCATCATCACCCCCATTTGACATGAATTGAACAAATTTAAATGAAACAATATTATGGCTAAAATAACTCCATGCAAGACCTTAATAGAAAGGACTCCATTTGTAGTAGTGGAAAAAATTAATCTAAATAAATATAGCATCTCAAAGCATTCAAGCATAAAAAAGTGAATGGGGTGGTCTCTTTTTCTAGATATCCAATAAATCCAACGACAGTAAGAGGGGTTTAAAACAACACCTTAGTTTCAATAGAATTATTATTGGTTCCATTCACAATGGAGAAAGAAACTAGCTACTACTCAGAAAATCAATACCATGGCCCATTTTTGAAAAAAAGGAAGTAAATTATCTAAAGGAAAATGGTGTGATACATTCATAAAATTTAATTTTGGGAATAAGATTCAACTTCCTCTTCAATCAAGTTGGTTAAGAACATTGCAAGGGATGAAGAAGTTGTATCCAATGGGAAATAGAATTCATTTACACAACAAAATTTTCTCATAGCATTGTTTCCCTACTATCTAAGATTGACATTGACTTTCCTTTTCCACCCTCATTATGTGTTTCCCATGACCAACAACTATTTATTTTCATAATATAGTTATTTCATAGAGCTTTTACCCGTTGCTAGTGTGACTTATGATTATCACTATCAATGGTTTGGGGTGGGTTTAGGCCTATTCCTGAATGTCAAGCTCAATAATTAGTTGGAATGTATTTTTTGTGCAAAATAGCAACATATTGATTACTATGAGAAAGCTCTAGTGTCAATTTAAGTGCATGGTTCCATACAATTTTAAAGAGTTCCTTCTGATTGGATATTCCTAACAACAACTGGAAAACAATGACCTATATTTGTTATAATAAAGTTAATAGCTACTTGGTCATGAATCTTGATATTATGTTAAAAAATAATGCATATTTTATTGCCTTGTATGATGAAATTGTGCACCTAAATATATTAAACATTGTTATTAGACATGCACAATTTAGCGTAAATTTCAAATGTTTGGCACTCAAAATAAAAGAAGATTAGAATTTCACACAAATTTGTTCATAATAAAAAAAAATATTGTAAAATAGAGCCAACATATAACATAACATATGGAAAAAAAATTGTCCAACAAATGACCATCATAATAGGCTAAGGAAACGGTCAAATGTTAGATCAAACTAGTTTACCAAAAATTAGATAAATATGAAGATTTAACAACAACACACACACACACACACACACACACACGCACACACGCGCGCATATTATATCCAAACTATTAAATACCAAATATACAAAATGTCATAGAATGGATGAAGCTTGCTCCAAATTGCAACTCCACAAACTCTATGCTCAACAAAACAAGTGTAAGGAAAATGGGGGGATCCTTATATAATATTGTTTTAAAGTTTTCAAGAGGTGTTTACAGTAGTTTTGTTGTTTTTTATGCCATTTTTTTCACATTTGAACTAGACATCCTAACATGATCCATACAGAATCAAGGGAATGGTCAATGAACTAATTCACATGCCAATACCTCTTCCTCCTGATTAAGTTACCAGTTTGGCCATTTTTAAAAAGTTGTTTGGATGGACAATCTAGTGCAAGTATATAGTAGGAGTGAAAAAGAAATTATTATAATATCTTTTAAAACAATCTATGAAAAAAATAAAATATCTTAAGAACTAAACAATTGTCACAAAAAATAATACAAATATAATTCCCATGTCAAGCATAATGAGCTAATGGTGAAGTGAAAACAACTACCAATCCCTAACTAAGGGAACAAGAGATAATATCAAGGCATGTTCATAGTGAGGCTGAAAGAGGGGATAAAATAGAAGATGATTCCCCAATAAACTCATTGATCACAAAGGGATCAATAAATGTTTGATAATATCTTTTGGATAGGAAAGGGTTGTGCAAATATGGGTGGGAACCAACCAATTTTTGTGAGTCTCCTAATAATTGGGACCAACAAGAAGAATCTAGGGATGGGACTTTGAGTAGTCAAGAAAATATAAATACAAGTATTTTAAGAATGATTCAAGTGTATTCTCCCTAAGACCTTGCTGGGAATAGGTGTTCCAATTGCAAGTCTATAAAAAGTACAAGGTCTCACCAATATAGAAGCCAATCTCTCATGGGATATTGGAATTCATTGAGATTGAGGGAAAAAAGGAAGTGATTAAATTAATTGAGTTTTCCCTATGTATGACCTATAAAATATATCCCATTGTTCCCACTATTTTTTGGAAATTAATCCCAAGATTAGATCAATTGAACTCACAAAATTGCTTGTAAAACATGCACATAGTCACTCAAATTGGAGATTGTACATGGTGCATAACATAAAATTATATTGAATAATTTTATCGCATCCAACCTCATGAAGTCATAGGATTTCCAAATATATAATTACATCATATATTCTAACGCATAAGGATGCCATTTGAATCAGCACAAAAACAGTCTTACTAAAAAGTCGAAATCCCCCCTATGTACATAAAACACTTTCCAAATCTATCAAGAATGTCACTAATGAGCTGAATGAAGTGTATCAGCTGATAAGTGAAGGAAAGTGGATAAACTCGTGCTTTTTGAAGAGTAAAATATGGAGGGTGAGTTGTACAAAAAACAAGGAAGTTTCCTTAAGACTAGTTTTTCCTTTTTCCTTAAAAGTTGTTGAAAAGCATTCCAATTCTGCATAAGGAAGGAATGAGCACTTACTAAAATGGGAAGCCTAATGGGTTGTAAAAATATTATCCAGAATATTTTTAAGGTGCTCTTGTAGGAATTTTAGGCAATTTTGACCATAAGGAAACAAGTGGATGCCAACTAACTAGTGTAGGGCCTAGGAATTTAACCAAAATGATTAAATATTATATTATAAGTATGGAAATGGTTTTTTATTATTCTAGCACCCCCTATTAATAATGAATTATGTGAAATATAATAAATATATCATATATATAGGGCCTAGCAACAAGGCTTAGTCACCTTTTATGTATTGCTTGTCCATACAAAACAAGGAAAGAGGCAAAACCATAAAGGGGAAAATCCTTCCTTAAACATGGACATGAAAACAATTGTATGAAATATTGTCTTCAATCAGTATTCACCATATGATCAGCTATCCCCAGCATTGATTTGATATTTTTGAATGTATTCTCATAAAAATCCTTGGTCAATATGTCTACAACTTGCTCAGATGATGCGCAATAGAGAAGAGCAATGATCCCATCATGAACAAGCCCTTTGATGTAGTGCATATGGATATCAATGTGTTTGGTTTGCTTCCTCTATACTGGATCAGTTTAGATTCAAATGGTACTTTGGTTTTCATAATATATGAATGTATAATTCTCATATTTGATTCCAAAGTCTCCAAGTATACCCTGCAACCACAAACATTGAGTAATTGCATTCACAGCTCCTCTGTATTCTTCCTCTGTAGATGAAAGTGCAATGGCACTTTGATTTTTATTTGATCAGATTATTGGAAAATATTCAAGCATAAAGACATATCTAGAAGTTTATTTTCTATCATTTTTATCACCTTCCCAATCAAAATCAGTAAAACCAACTAACTCTAGGTCATATTTTGCAACATAGTGAATCCCATGTGTTCTTGTTCCTTGTACAAAGTGTAAAATTATTTTTTATGCCCTCCAATGGATGTCAATAGGCTGATACATGTGTCTATATTCCACACTCACTGCATAAGATATATCAGGTCATGTATTATTCAAATAAAGAAGACAATCAACCAATTTCCTTTACAGTGTGTTGTTTACCAATGGAGTGAACTATGCTTCTTCAAGATTAACTCCTGAAAGGAAAGGAGTCTTGATTGGATTGAAACCATTCATTTTGAACTTTTTTATAAGGTCCTAATCATACTTGGACTTATGTACTTTGATTCCAATATATGATTTAGAAATATCAATCCCTAGAAATTCGCTCAACAATCCCAATTCTATCATGGAGAAAGCATGGTTCATTGCATCCTTCAAGGAGAAAATTTATTTCTTGGAACTTCATGTGATCATAAGGTTGTCCACATACAAAAATATAATTATTATTTAACCATGAATCATATTCAAATATACATTTGTATCAGACTTGCATCTACTATAGTTCTGTGATAGCAGAAATCAATCGATCTTGGCATACCAAGCTTTAGGAGCTTGTTTAAGCCCATATAGTGATTTCTTCAACCTGCACACAAGAGATGGATTAGTAAAATAACCTTATATATTATACATATATATCTCTTCTTTGATATCTCCATGTAGAAATACACTCTTCACATCCATGTGATGTAGCTCCCATTGCTTGGAAGCTACAATGGCCAAAACTAGTCTTATGGAGTCCATGTTTTCCACTAGTGAAAATGTCTCATTGTATTCAATTCCTTGGGATTGGGAGAATCCATTGGAAACTAACATTTACTTATACTTCATAGTATAGTTATCAGCAGAAAACTTTGTTTTGAATACCCATTTTCATTTGACTAGCTTTCTCCATGGTGGGAGATTAACTAGTTCCCATGTCTCATTCTTCTGGAGTGAATGGTATTCCTCTTTCATGGTTGTTTTCCATATTGGATATGATGATGCTTATTCATATTTTATTTGTCTTATTAAACCATTATATAAAACTTCTCAGCAAATAAAGGATCCTTGACAGAAAGGGCACTCTCAAAATGAGATCTAGTTCTTCTAGGATCAGTATGATTCCCAGCTAGTTCCCCAGCTACATGAATGGTATTTGCTTCCCACATTGTCCTTTTGGGAGTGTTAGGATATGTAATTAAATTATCATTATCAGACATATCAGAATCAGAAAAATTATCATCGTCTTCACTTATAGTCAGAGGTGGTGGTGGTGAAGAGGACTCTCCAATTTTTGTTGTTGGCATAGGCTCTTCTTCAAACTGAACACTCCTTTCAATAAAGGATCTTTGAGTGATAATTTTTATCAACTTATACCCTTTTTGTTAGAATAATAAACCATATGTTAGCTACCTTAGACATTAATTAATCCATTTTTGTCTTATTTTCCTAGTTTCCATATTCCACTCTATGCAAGTTGTCCTCCACATGTCCTAGATGGTCAAACTTGCTAAAACTGAGTCATGGAGTGCCTGGGAAACCTCTTGGAATCATTTTTTCTTTATTCCTAAACCTCCCTAGTGCATATCTTCTTTTTCTACTTTATTGCTGCTTTTACTTAGTTTTAAGGCAATTGGGAAAGTATGACTAGGTGAAGTTGACTTGTTTTTTTCCCTCATCATCCTCCTCTATTTTCTCCTAATAAAAGAATGTATGAGTTGTCCTTCCATAACCTATTATCTTTCCTAATTGATTTTTCCAATTCGTGAGCTCCTAGGCATATTTGGAAACTGCTTTATGTACCTATGGGGGATTTGACTAGATTTAGTAAGCCTACTTTTGACTAATTCGAATGGAATCCCAATGCATTCAAATATCTCATGTAATTATTTATTTCAGCAGCCTATGACTTCACAAGGTTGTCTATTGTACACTTATTCAATACACATTAGTGTTCTGCTCCATATTCAGTCTCCTTTGTGTGTAATTGGCAATTTTTGTGAGTGTAATTGTTCTAACACCTGGGTTCAATTTCCACATGGTATAAGAGCCTTTGTAGATTGATTTCTATCCTTCCATATTGTTATTTTAGGTTTAACATCATTGACTGGGAGCATTCTACTGACTGAAGGGACAATTTCTGAGCTATGGATCAATCTCGGAAGATCATCTTGACTCCATTTAATTTATTTGAATGGAAAGCAGAGATGGAGATAATGTTGAGAGTGAAAGGATTCTATAGAGTGACTATGGAAATAGAAGCAGAGCCCAATGCAGCTGTAGAGAAAATTAAATGGCACAATAGGAGGGATGAGGCCTATGGTCTCTTGTGTCTGAGCATATCCAGAGACCTCATTTTCCATCTTGATGGATTGACATCACCAAATGAAGTATGGGAAAAGCTTGTTGATATTTTTGGTAAAAAATATGAGATTAGAGGAAATCAAATCGAGAATGAATTGATCTCCTTAAGTCCCAGCAGCTTCGAATCCCTGCAACTCTACTTTTCCAAGTTTAAAGCCCTTGATTTGCAGCTAAAACAATGTGGAATTGAAAAGAAGGAGGAGAAAATGGTTTTGGCCATACTCTTGAAGCTTGGCCCTGACTATTCAGTGTTTTTTTTTACCTTCCATGCCATCAAGTTGATAGCTCGATCCTGGAAGATGCCTAAACTTGCAGATTTCATGGAATCTCTCACACAAGAATAAGATAAACGGGTGATGATGGGCACCATCAAACCTTCCAAAGACCAAGCTATGGTTGTTGGAGATTCGATGGTGGATTCAAAAGGCAAGAATAAAGCTAAGAATCCACCTGAGCAAAAGAGAGACAAGAACAAGTCTCCAAAGCAACCCCAAGGTTCCAAGAAGAACCCCCAGAAGAAGAAGAAGAAAGGAGAAATGAGCAAGTGCGCATACTGCAGTAAGGGAAATCATCCTGAAAGCTCCTGCATGAAGAAGCAAATTGACATGCTGACCCAACTCCTGTAGATAATGGAATCTCCCTTCCTGATAGCTCAAAGAAGAGGGAAGGAGGATCAAATTCAGAAGACAGAGAGAGAGTTCATGCATTGGTTGCTGGCACATCAAGCTCACCTAATTTCATCATTGATTCTAGAGCTTCAAGACATATGGTTTCGACCAAGTAGGCATTCACCTCACTTGACATGTCGAAAGGTCCACCAATAGTGCTGGGAGATGACTCTCTCACTGAAATTTTGGGCAAAGGGAGGATTGATCTTGACCATGGTAAGTTTAGCAATGTATTGTATGTTCTAGTTCTTACCTCTAACCTCTTGTCAGTGTATCAGATGACCCACACAGGGTCTCCAAAGAAGGTCATATTCTCCCCTGATGAAGTTGATATCACAGATATCTCAAGTGGTAAATTCATTGTAAAAAGAGTTGCAAATCACACTTCGAAGGTATACATGTTCTCACATTTCCTACCCTACTCAAACCCCTATGCTCTTATGATTCATGCTAATGAGGCAAGCAAGCTTTGGCATGAAAGATCTGGAAATCTTAACTATAAGTATCTTTTTGATATTAGTGAAAAATAAATGGTCATAGGGCTAATGTTTATCAACTTATACCCTTTGTGTTAGAATAATCAACCCATAGTTAGCTACCTTAGACATTAATTAATCCATTTTTGTCTTATTTGCCTAGTTTCCATATTCCACTCTATGCAAGTTGTCCTCCACATGTCCTAGATGGTCAAACTTGCTAAAACTGAGTCATGGATCACCTTGGAAACCTCTTGGAATCAATTCTTCTTTATTCTTGAACCTCCCTAGGGCATATCTACTTTTTTTGCTTTATTGTTGCTTTTACTAAGTTTTAAGGCAATTGGGAAAGTATGACTAGGGGAAGTTGACTTGTTTTTTTCCCTCATCATCCTCCTCTCTTTTCTCCTAATAAAAGCATGTATAATTTGTCCTTCCATCACCTATTATCTTTCTTAATTTATTTTTCCAATTCGTGAGCTCCTAGGCAGATTTGGAAACTGCTTTATGCACCTATGGGGGATTTGACTAGATTTAGTAAGCCTGATTTTGACTAATTCGAATGGCATCCCAATGCATTTGAATATCTCATGTAATTATTTATTGTGGCATCCTATTACTTCACAAGGTTGGCTATTGTACACTTATTCAATACAGATTAGTGTTCTGCTCCATATTCAGTCTCCTTTGTGTGTAATTTGCATGTGTAATTGGCAATTTTTTTAGTGTAATTGTTCTAACACCTGGGTTCAATTTCCATACTTTGGAATCTTTAGAATACCCAAAAAATATTAAATATTTACTTTGGGGTTCTAAATCCTTCCTCTTTTCTGTTGGAATTCGATCCCAAGCCTTATAGCCAAAAATTTTGAAATGAGACACATCAGGCTTGTGTCCACTCCAAGCTTAGAAAGGAGTGATTCCATCAATATTCTTGTGAAGAAGCCTATTCTGGATATAGGATGCATAGTTTATAGCTTCAGCCCAAAACTTTGGTGGCAAAGACTTAGACTCCTTCATGCAAGTGGCCATCTCTTTGAGAGATCTAATCTTCCTCTCATCAACACCACTATGTTGAGGTGTGTAGGGAATAGAGTGTTGCATATGGATACCTGCATCTTCACAATATTGGCATAACTTATAATTCACATACTTACCACCATTATCAGATCTGAGGACCTTGATATTTCTTCCAAACTAGTTCTCAACCAAGGCTTTAAAAACCTTGAAGAGGTCAAAAACTTCATACTTGTGCTTGAGGAAGTAAACCCAACAGTATATAGAAAATTCATCTATGAAGGTTAGCTAGACATACTTGGTTTGATTGATGGACATATGAGGAAAAGGATTGGAAATGTCACTACAGAAGGGGTGCAGAGGTTCACTCATGACGAACTCTCTCATACTTATGCTCTAGGTGTTTTCCTAGAATGCATCTCTCACTGGCTCTTTTGGAAAATTTGATCTTGGGAAACCATGTGACCATATATTTGTCAAACAAATATGAAAGGTATTTGTAATTTAGATGGGAAAACCTATCCTGCCAAATCTTGCTATCTTCATTAGCATGAGTGAGGATATTAGAGGGGTTTGAGAAAGGCATGAAGTGTGAAAAATTGTACACTTTCGAACTGTGATCCACAAAACCCTTAGCTATGAATCTACCATTAAAAATATTATATATTTCAACATTATTGGGAGTAAAGACAACCTTCTTAGGATACCCAATGTGAGTCATGTGATAGACTGACAAGACATTAGCACCAAGACTTGGGACATACAAAACATTATTGAAGGAACCATGGTTAAGATCTATTCTACCCTTTCCCTTACTTTCAGTCTCAAAATTATCTCCCATCAAAATATTTGGACCATTTGAATCACCAAGAGAGGAGAAGGCCTCCCTTGTCAGAACCATGTACCTTGAAGCTCCATAATCAATTATAAAAGGAAGGAGCTCTTACAGTGCTTGCAACTAGGGCATGAACTCTCTCCTTATCTTCAGAACTTGATCCTCCTTCCTTATTCTTTTATCCTTCAAGAAGAGATATGTATTGATTTTCCAGGATTTGAGTCAAGATATCGATGTGTTTCTTCATGCAAGAGCTCTCGGGATGAAATATCTTACCACAATATGTGCGCTTGTTCATTTCACCTTTACCTTTCTTCTTCTAGGAATTATTCTTCTTTGAGTTTGAGGACACATCATGAGACATGGACTTGTATCCCTTTTGATCAGGAGGCTTCTTATCCTTCTTCTTTCCTTTGGAACCCACATTTGAATTTCCAGTAACCAAAGCTTGATCTTTGGAAGGTTTGATGGTGCTCATCATGACCAACTTATCTTTCTCCTGGGTCAAGGATTCCATGAAATATGCCAGTTAAGGCATCATCCAGGTTCTAGTTGTTATATTTGCGGTATGGAAGGTCAAAACAAATACTGAGCAGTCAGGTCCAAGCTTCTAAAGTATGGCCAAAACTAGTTGCTCATGTTTCTTTTCGATACCACATTATTTCAACTACAAAACAAGGGCTTTGAACTTAGAGAAGTAGACTTGTAAGGACTCAAAATTGCTTGGAATCAATTAGATCAACTCATTTTGAGTTGATGTCCCCTCATTTCATATATCTTTCCAAATAAATTTTGAATCTTCTCCCATAGTTCATTTGGTGATGTCAATCCATCAAGATGGAAAAGGTATTTGGAAATACTGAGACACAAGAGACCATACGCCTCATATCTCCTATTATGAAACTTGATCTTATATGGTCCTGCATTGGGCTCAAGCTTAGTTTCAATGGTCACTTTGAAAATTCCCTTACTCCTCATCAAAATCTCCATCTGTGACTTCCATTCGAATTAGTTAAATGGAGTCAAGATGATATGGTGAGATTGATCCATTTCTTCAGCAATTGCACCCCTGAACAGTCAGAATGTGCTCCTTAGTAGTGATGTCGATCCTGAAAAATCAATAAAAGAGGAGAAAAATTGAGCTAAAAAGGATCTGATACCCTATGGAAATTATCCCAAGCTTAGATCAATTGAACTCACAAAATTGCTTGTAAAACATGCATAGATTCACTCAAATTGGAGATTGTATATGGTGCATAACACAAACTTATATTGAATAATTTTATATCATCCAACCTCATGAAGTCATAGGTTGTCCAGATATATAATCACATCATATATTCAAATGCATATGGATTCCATTCGAATCATCACAAAAGCAGGCTTACTACAAAGTCAAAATCCCCCCCCCCCCTAGGTTCATAAAACACTTTCCAAATATGTCAAGAATGTCACGAATGGGCTGAGTGAATTTTACCAGATGATACATGAAGGAAAGTGGATAAAATCATGCTTTTGTAAGAGAAAAATATGGAGGGTGAGGGGTACAAAAAACGAGGCAGTTTCCTTAAGACTAGCTTTACCTTTTTCCTTAAAAGATGCTTAAAAGTAGTCCAATTATGGATAAGGTAGGAATGTGCACTTACTAAATTTGGAAGTTTGATGTGTTGTTAGAATCTTATCCAAAACCTTTCCAAGGTGCTACTGTAGATATTTTAGGCAATTTTGACCATAAGGAAGCAAGTGAATTCCACTAACTAGTGTAGGACCTAGGAATTTAACCAAAATGATTAAATATTATATCCTAAGTATGGGAATGGGTTTTCATTATTCTAACATTTTTAACACAAGAAAAGAGATACAAACCTCTAGGTAGTATCTAAAAATAAATTACTAAGGGATCTTGCTAACTTCTTTGTAAATGCAATGAAACTTCCCTATGATATAATAGTATAGAGGGAAATGGGAGATAAGATAATCTTATTACTTGATGTATTTCAAGTGAAAACCTTGGTAGATGATTTATAATCTCAAAATGTGATTATCTATCTCAATAGGTTTCAATGTGAACAAAGAAACTATGAATTGTCCTAAACGAGTACAAAGGTTATACACCAAATACTTCTGATTGTATTCAAATATTGTTATTCAACCATCCCTTAGTTATAATAAATGCTCAAAATAGAATTTTAAACTAGGGTCAATCTCCTTAGGAATGGAAATCTAGGTGACATGTATGTATTGTCTGTAAATATCCTCCCTCGTCGCCTATTTTAGGATCATCATTCACTAGGGAAATCTAGGTGAAATGTGTGTACTGTCAATAAATATCATACATTTGAATTGTTTTGTTTTCATCAACCCAGCAAGCCATTGTTTACATAATAAAATATTATTTTAGTAACACACTCACAAATGACTCTTTCTAAGACCTTAGAAACCCTATGGTTTCCTACTCATGAGGGGGATTGAAGTGGACATTAATGTCATCCTCTCCCATGTTGTCATCCTCATACATTATCACCTTTATCAATCCATTTTTGACATAATAAAATGTAATTTCAATAAAACACTCACAAATGGCCCTTTTCAAGACCTTGGAAACCCTATTACTATATATCTAGCCATGACAGAGATCGAAGTAGGCATCATTGTCATCCTCTCCCCCGTTCTCGCCCTCATCCATTATCACATTTAGTAAGCCATATATGGTAGCTATCAAATGAGGTGGAATGGTTGGCCAATAAATACATTGAGCCAAGTCTTGTAATATATTATCCCTTGACTACATCTTGTTGGGCATAATCAACGATGTATGTTAAAGGATATTTCAAAATGTTATTCTTATGGGATTCCATGATTCTTGTGTAGGGTGTATAGGAACTCCTATACCTAAGGAGGATTTAAAATGGTTTTGGAAAATGAATCCATCACTATTTAGTACATTGATCATGAAGAAATTATTTTTGTGAATATTATCTATAGCTATATAGGTCTCAACCAAAACATATCCAAGTGAAGTTGTGTGAGTAGTTGAGTTATAGATAAGAGGGTATGGTCTAAATTCTATAGACTAAATACAAGACTATTATTTGGTTGTTGAAAGTTGAAAAATTCTTATATGGACCTTATACCCAATTTGGAAAATGTGAGAGAAGAGGAGAAGATGAATAGGTGTGAGGCCTACATTAGGTATAACCCCCAGCGGTTCTTCTAAATATAAATTTTAGCATATTTAGTAGTGGAGTGGTTCATGTCACCAATGGGGAAGGGTAAAGGGGTTTCCATAAGGTTGTGTAAGGATATATATCACAAGCAATGATATTTGAGGTTGTAATTCCCAAGAAAATCCCTTTTCCTGATAATAGTTAATAAGCAACTATGTTCCAAAGGGTATAAAATAATGTAAGGATTGACCTCACAAGAATTGATAACAGGAGTATTGTCAAAATATAAATATTGTGATGACCACCAATGTGATTGTAACTCATATTCTAATAAAGGATACAATGACAAGAACATGGATGTGGATGATAATAGAGGTTATTTTATTGTAGAGACTAACAACCTAACCCAAATATGTACAAATTGAGCATCTCGTTCTTCAAACAGGATAAATTATAGTCTCTCTTAGATTGTTCATTAATTGGTAGATAATATATACCACTTATATCTAAGGAGAAAACCCTAATTCAAAGCATCACGTAAGTGATAAGTATGCATGCATGTTGAGCATGATGCATTGTTAGATAAAGGACAAGAAATCACCTCTACATAGGTAATTCTAATAGCAAGAAACTATAAATTTGAAGGGAATAGAATTGGAATTTATTTTTACACGTACTAATACTGATAACAATTTCAGGAAACAATATTGGACAGTTAATTTGGGATCCCAAGGCATCCCAATTGACCAATCCTATACAAGTAAATTTAGTCAGCATATCTTGTGTTATACGCAAGGCACACTACAACACTTTACCATTCCTTTACCCATGTCTTATTCCAATTAAATGTCCTAGATCTAATGGAAATAACCACCTTTGGCATACCATTAAATGCTTGATAATAACTAGTAACAATTCCAAAGGGTGAAAGATATGAAAACACAATGCAACAATTTGAATTTCAATTAAGTGAAGCTTACTTCAAGCTACATAGTGTATGTTTAAGAGGAAAATAAGAAAAGTATACAACATAAAAAACATATGAAAAAGTCTCAAATATATGAATAACCTATCATAATTTTCCTTAGGGATCCCTTAGAACATGAAAGAGATTCATTCAAAGTGGGGGTATGATTGGCCAAAGAAATATGAAACAATTATAATTGCATCATACTAGAAACCCATAGTATGGTGATAAAAGGTGTAAAGAGTGACTAAAAACCAATCATATTGATAGTTTTAGTTATGACCAATGAGAAGGAACACATTCTTCCTACAACAATTGACATATAGGTTGAGGAATCTAACCTGCATTGACACAACATTTTCCTCAAAACCTATAAAATACCCAAGTCAAAACCTATAAGCGAGTTCATTAGGGAATATAGGGGCTTCATTTCTCTTGTAACATCAAAGAGATTTTAATTTCAATTCATAAGATTTGGAATGAAAAAGGAAGCAACACTAGCACCTTTTTCTTGAAGCATTAATATGCTAGAGGTTTGTTAAGTTTCCAAAGGAATCTTAATAACGGCATCATACTTTTTTGAATTCTAAAGCATTTCAATGAGGAGTACATATTAAATATGTTTTATAGCAATGTTAGGATGTAATATATCCCCATATGACCCATCAATATGACTATGTGTAACACCCCGGTTTTGACCCCATTTGCATTAAATATATATGATGTAAATATTGTATGGAATCATGGGAAGGAGCTCAAGGCCAAGGCCTTGCCATTGATTGATGTTTTGTGTATAGGTGATCAAGGTTGATGCCTACGGTTTATGGTGCTAATTCAAGAACAGTATATAATTTTGGACATCATATAAATATGCAATTTAATTAAAAACCCACAACCAGCTATGTCAATGCAACAAATAATGAGATGGGGGCATGATTTCCTAAGGAATAGGGAGGGGGAATGTTTAACCTTGAGCCATTGGGGAAAAGCCATGTCAAAATAAAACACCCAAAAACATATGCTCATTCCCTCATGCATTCACGTTTTCATCTTCCCTCACGTTTTGGGGAGCAGCGGGACGTTTTGATCATCCATCCTTCATGTTTTCAGTTTTTTTTCCCTCGTTGTGCATGCCCATTCCATCATCTGACTCTCACCAAAACATTGTGGTCCATTCTTATCATTCTCTAATCCCATCTGTGTATGCGCATTGTGCGTTCATCCTACTTGCAGAACCATGTTTTGTACTTGGTTGTTTTCCTGTTGTTACCATCCACAGTGTTGTTGTGCAATGGTCTCCTCTATCATAGAGTGAGTGGAAGCCTGTTTTGTTGTGTTGACATTGTATTCTACTGTGTATGCATATTTTTACCTTGGGCTAAAATGGTTTGGAGTGGAATTGGATCTGAACTAGATTGATAAACCTAGTGTGGGAAGGAACCTCGCAACTAGATCTAGAGGTGTTGGTTTTCTTCTTTGCATGCCCTGAACAGTATTAGAATGGAAGGCATAGCCTGAGGGACTGTGTAGCAGAGAAGGGGATGCTTCCTTGTGTTGGGTGTGTAGATGTTTTAGGATCCAATCTCAATCTAGTGCAGGTTTCCATAGCTCGGTGGTTGAGCTCACTAACTTAGCAGTTCAATTTTTCCACCTCTTTTGCAGCCTGATAATTCCATCTGTTAGTTGGCTTGGCTGGTCCTTACTGGGAATGTTGGCTTGGATTATTAGCTTCATAAACCGAGTAGTACATTGGTGTGTTTTTTTACAGCCTAATAAACCCAATTGTGTTGGCTTGGCTCAGTTTGGTTGGATTCTTAGCTATGTGTGAGCCTACTAGTGTTCCTCGTTCCTTGTCGAAATCATGCCAAGCTCAGGGGTGGCAATGCTGCTGAGAGATTGATGAGTGCACTGGCCTATGGCTGGGTGGAACATTGCAATGACGTAGCTGGTTGCAGAAAAAATTCTTTCAAAGATAAGTATCTATTTGTTAATCTCTTCATTTGTAATTGCTTAATGAAATATGATGAACAAGCTTAATGTGTTAAATTGATGAATTGATTCCACTGTATAATTGAAATTGTATGCATCTGTGTATGTTTCTTTCAATGCATTTCCAAAATACGTTATGGGACTTAGATGGCTGGATTGGTGATGGCCTGAATGATCAAATATGTCCAATACTTCTATTAACAAGTTGAATTTCCTTCCACAACTCCTCTTTCCATAACTTGTGGGATGTGGGATACGAAAACATCCTTCTGTAAATTATGTTCCCCACAGATTTTCCTTCCACGTCTCTCCTTTCCGGCTCCAAAAATTTATATTTCCGCAACAGTCTATTCCGCATGCCAGATGCGAGATGTGGGATGTGGAACCACAAATTCCATATTTCTCTAATTCTGCAAACTCAATATTTATGCATCATTGATTCTTGCAGGTTGATTCTCAGTCGTTGATCTGTTCTTGGATTCAGAACAAATTATGACCGTCAATTTTCATCGTGATCTTTCCCCATAGTTTGATCTCCTCTGATATTTTTTCTTCATAGATCGTTGAATGGATCACTGACAGGATCAATTTCTCTGCTATTGAGAAGTGAAATAATTGACACAGTAGTGAATAGATTGAACTTCGAGATGGGTGCTACTGCATCTGTTAGATAGCGATAATGATCATGTTCCCTCTCTGGTGGACGGGAGGGGACGTGACAGTGTGGTATCAGAGTTGTAGGTTTCAGAATTAGGCCTTAATGGGCCAAGTTGAATAGTTAACAAAGCTATTGGTAAATGGTTTTTACTTGTGATTTTATTATGCAGCTAACAGTTTTGTTTATTAACACATTTTACATAATTATAGCAACCCGCATTAAAGTTGGTTTAGCTGAGCCATGAGAACCGACATGTGTGATGATGCACAGAACCCCAATGAATACGAGGAAGATGCTATGGGGGGGAATGTACGAGTTGTAAACGTTGAGACAGAGTCTAATGGGAGGAGGTTTCAAGATACTCCCCTAGATTTTTTCGCCACCATGAGAAGCCTAAGGGTGGAGATGCAAAGTCACAAGGAAGATAATGAAAGGTTGGTTAAGGCTTTGGAGGAGCAGAATTAGCTGAATGCATCCATGCTTCAAAGTTTGACAGACATTTAGAGGCGGATGAACTTTGGGGACTAAACAGTGAGACCAAAAGGAAGTAAGAGCACTGTTAGAGGAAGAAAGATATCTCTAAGTGGTCATGTAACTCTGAAGGATCCACTGGTGGTTCAAGTTCTTCTTATCATGACAATAAGAGAAATAGGTGCTACCAGAACTGTTCACATGATGAATTTAAGAAGGAAAGGCATCCTACCTTCAATGGTGAGATAAAGAATGGTCAAGAAGCTAAAGCTTGGCTTCTTGGGATGAATAAATATTTCCAAGTCCATGACTACTCGGGAAATATGAAGGCTAGGGTAGCCATATTCAACTTAACTAGAAGAGAGTCCATATGGTGGGAGCACTTCAGGCAAGTGAAAAAGATTAATGAAAGTAAGATTGTGTGGAAATAGTTCCATAAGTATTTCAAGCAGAAGTACCTCTCTGATAGGTACTATGATGATAAGATCAAAGAGTTCCATGAGATAATATTGGGACAACAGACCATGGAAGAGTATTCAAATAAGTTCTTAGAACTATTGAGGTATGTCAGGTACATCAAAGATGAGAAGGTGAAAATCCAGCATTTCCTGAGTGGATTTCCTCAATATTACAAAGACAAAATTGAGTTTTATGAACCTATAACTCTGGAAGAAGCGATAAGCAAAGCTAAGTATTGCTATGAGCAAATAAAAGGAAAACCTAATTATCATAAGACATGGAAGGACAAGAAGGATGACAATTCTGACCAAAGGAAAAAGGGTTTCGAACCTTCTAACTTCAGGAATCATCAGAAGCATCCATCCCAAGTTGAGAAGCAGCCAGCTAGAGTGGTGGGAGAAGAGCCAAGAGATCCACAACATAACAGAGCACCACTCCAATGTTGGAAATGTGGAGGACCCCACATATGCAAGAATTGTCCACTTGAGAATGATAATGCAAGTCCAGCTTACAACATTCAAGAGGCATGAACAGAGGGTCAAGTAGCAAGGGTCGTCCCTAGAATCTATGCAGCACTAGAGGTCCACTAGGAAGATCACCAGTCAACTATGGTTGAAGTTGCAGGTAAGATTGTTGAGAAATCTATTTCTATTTTGATTGGCCCTGTTTCTACTCACAGTTACATTTCCCCCAGAGTAGTGGATAGTTTTGATTTTAAGAAATTAAAGCATATAAAATCTTGGTTAGTTCAGATAGCCACTAGAACTAAGAGAAAGGTTAGTGAAGTGGTAGAGAAATGCCCATTGGTGATGAATGGATTGGTCACTTGTGTATATCTGAATGTTCTACCACTTGGTTCCTATGATGTTATCATTGGAATGGATTGGTTATAAGCTCACAGGGTAAAGCTCAACTATTATAATAATACTTTTGAATGCATGGATGGAGAAGGGAACCCAAAAGTTGTAAGAGGCATTCCAAAGGCAATTTCTGTGAGGTAGATTTCAGCAATGCAGTTGAAGAAGTTTTGTAGGAAGAGTTGCAGAGTGTCTGCAGCTCATATTGTGGAGGCAGCAGAGAATGAAAATATTAGGTTGGAGGAATGTCCTGTATTGCAAGAATTCAAGGATGTTTTTCCTGATGAGATTCCAGGTCTTCCTCCAAAGAGAGACATTGACTTCACAATTAAACTTGTGCCAGGAGAAACACCAGTGTCCAAGACACCCTACAGGATGAGTACACCAAAAATGATAGAGCTGAATATGCAACTACAAGAGTTGTTGGAGAATAATTATATCAAGCCGAGTGTGTCTCCTTGGGGAGCACTAATTCTATTTGTGAAGAATAAATATGGTACACTCAGATTGTGTATTGATTACAGATAGCTAAACAAAGCCACTGTGAAAAACAAATATGCTTTGCCTAGAATTGATGACCTCTTTGATCAAATGAGAGGAGAAAAGGTATTTTTCAAGATTTACTTGAGGGTTGGCTACCATCAGATGAGAATCAAGGATGAATACATTCATAAGACAGGCTTCAGGACAAGGTATGGACATTATGAGTTTGTATTGGTACCATTTGGTCTCACAAATGCACCAGCTACATTTATGTGCCCTATGAATAGTGTCTTTAGTAGGTATTTGGACATGTTTGTTCTTGTTTTCCTTGATGACATTCTTATTTATTCTATGAATGAGGAAGAGCATGAAGAGCATCTAAGATTGACATTACAATTGCTTAGGGAGCATCAGTTGTATGCAAAGTTGAGCAAGTGCTACTTCTATAAGGGTAGGAGTCAGTATTTGGGTAACATTATCTCAGAAGAGGGTATATCTGTGGACCCTTACAAGATTGAAGCCATTATGAATTGGCCTACCCCATGAAATGTCTCAGATGTAAGATATTTTATGGGACTTGCAGGATACTACATGAGATTCATTAAAGGATTCTCCAAGGTTGCACATGCCATCACTTCTTTGCAAAGGAAGGGGGTAAAGTTTGAATGGATATCAAGGTGTGAAGAAAGCTTCCAGTAGTTGAAGAATCTTCTCACAAGTGCACCAATCTTGAAATTTGTAGACCCAAAGAAATATTTTGTGGTGTGTACTAATGCATGTGGTCAAGGACTTGGAGGAGTTCTTATGCAAGACAACCACGTAATATGTTATGAATCAAGAAAGTTGAAGTAACATAAGAAGAAATATGCCACTCATGATCTAGAACTTGCAGCCATAGTACATGCTCTCAATATGTGGAGGCATTACTTGATGGGAAGAAGATTTGAGCTAAGAACATACAATTGTGGCCTGAAGTATTTGTCTGATCGGCCTAATCTAAATGTTAGGCAAGCTAGACTGTTGGATTTTTTATGCGAGTTTGATTTTGAAATTAAACACATAAAAGGAAAAGAGAATAAGGTAGCAGATGCACTTAGAAGGAAGGTGTATGAAATGCATGTGGCATCTCTTAGTATTTTCCAATCAGAGTTGAGACAACATATTGTTAATCATGCTGCTGAAGATGAATTGTATGTGCAGGTAAAAGACAAGTTGTAGCAGCAAAGCCTTGAAACGAAGTATGAGGGATATAAATTAGAAGAATATGGAATCCTTACTTATAACAACATAATTTATATTCCAAATGTAGCAAATTGAGGAGGGTTGTTATGGATGAGATCCATCAAGCTCCATATTCTGGACACCCAGGATATTAGAAGACTATTGCTACAACTAGAAAGCAGTACTTTTGGCTAGGAATGAAAAAGGACATGGCTAAATATATTTCAAGGTGCATGAAATGTTAGCAGGTGAAGGTTGAGCATCAACACCCAGTAGGTTTGTTGTAGGCTTTGTCAGTTCCAGAATGGAAATGGGAATTTATTTCCATGGATTTTATTACAGGATTTCCAATGACTTGGAGACAACATGATTCCATCATGGTTGTGGTGGACAAGTTGAAAAAGGAAGCACATTTTATACCAGTTAAGTCTACACATAAGACTGATGACATTGCAAAGATATTCATGAAGGATATTTTCAAATTGCATGGATTTCCTAAGGCACACTACTACATTTTGACCAAAAATCCGACGGCCATCATGTCAGATTTTCGACACTTCCCTGTCGCATGTACGACACTTTGATTTTTTTTTAAGCGTCGGAAACTTGTCGTCGAGTAAGCGACACTTAAGTAACCGTCGATTAAGCGACACCTATGTAACCGTCAGTTAAGCGATAGAATATCTTCGACGGTAGTGAAAGTTTTTTAAGAAAATAACCTACATACCGTCGATTAAGCGACAGAAGGACCGTCGGATAAGCGACGGATATTAAAAAAGCGTCGGAAAACAGACGTCTACAACCGTCGGATAAGCGACAGATATCTAGAAAAATCGTCGGATAAGCGACAGCTGAAAGCGTCGCTTAAGTGACGCTTACTGAAATTTTTTTTTTTTAAATATTGTGCACAGCAGCAGTTGTCGACAATTTGGGTTCGGTAGAGATTGACATAGGAACTTCCTTACCGGGGACACAACGTACTGACACATTATATTGCAGCACATGCTCTTCTACCAGATCCACCACATGGAGACTAATTTTCTTTGCAGTGGAAACCTTCTCGTACTGAAGGCGTACTAGGTGAAGCCTCACATCTCTTATGAAAGTATCAGAACATGCAGTGGAAAAGAAATATTTTAGCTTCATTTGCACGTTGAGTTTCTGCAGGCCTGACACCGAAATGAAATCTCCACTCTCAACTGATTGAGATAAATTAGGCCCAATATCATAAAGTTGCTTTCCAAATCGAATAACCAATTTAATAGTCCTGTGCTCGGTCGTTGAGCGGAGGGACTGAAGGCATGAAATCACCGTGGTTTTATAAGCAGAAAAGTCCCAATGTGAAGATAAGATAGATTCAGAAATACCCATCATACTTGAAAACTGAGCAGACAGACAGTCCATATCATAAGATAATTTACTGATCGATGACCCCGACTCCGCTCCAGACACCTCCTCACATATCGCTCCAGTTTTAAGACAGAAATATGATCTATACGCGGCAACTCTACAGTCCGGGCAGATATCTCCCACAAACTTTTCAAAACAAATTTTATGCATAGGTAGGAGCGGATCTTCAAGAGACTTACATAAATAGGTGATAAAAAATCCAGGATGGTATCCCTTACTTCTGGAAACAACATCGCATAGCAGGCGTTCTATTGCAGAGACTACGCCCTGTATAGCTTTCTCTGATTCTCTACGTATTTCAAGTCTTCCGATGGACAATTTGACTGAAGAGATCCCTGGAGTGTTTTGGAAGCTCTTGATGGTGCTTCACTTCTTACCTATAACAGCTCCAGTTGCCACACTAGGAACTATCAACTTAAAATATTGTGAATCTATTGACTGTAAATATCCTATGACTTATACCAGCATACTTGGAGGAGGAACCAAGGGTCCTTGAGAAATTTAAACTATTAACAACACTTAACTTTACATCATGATCATTGTGTTGATGGATGCAGTAAGTAACCAAGAAATTCATATAAAGTTCCACTATAAGTTTCTACTAACTGAGCTACCAGTTGTTAAAGCAAAAACACCAGGCTTAAAAATATTATGATTCCTAACAGAAGAAACAAGATCCATAATAATTATAGATATGCCTATGCTATGATGCTATCCGAATTAAATGGACACCAACAACAAAAATGACAAATTTGTTGACAATAAACATAGCTAAAATCCACTGTAGACATAGCCAAAATCTACCATATACGAGTTAGCCAGTTTATTGACCAGCATCCTACAGAGTATTTCTTTATTACTGTACATAAAACTTAAAAGTGAACAGAAAATAGAACAATGAACAACTATCCTACCTTGATTAGCTCTCCTTCACAGTAACCATCAAACTCTGCACTGCACAATGACAAATATGTGCTGCCTAACTCAATATGCTTTAATGTACTTAAATCAATATGTCGATGGCTGCCACAGCATGCTTCAAAATACTTGCGCAAAATGTTATTGGTAGCCTCAGTATGTTTAAAGTTCTCAAATCAGTCTGAAGCAACAAAAAAATATCATAATTGCTTATGCAAAAGGGCAGAGAGCACATACGCAGTGAGCTCTTTCTGTACACGAACTGCCTCCACTTGGACAACCATTTGGGCTTTCTTCACTGTTTCATAAAGACCTTGCATATTTCCAAATAAACCTTCCTGAACAGTACAAAATAGAAGCATAAATAAATATGATGTAACAGAGAAAAATTAAATATGTTGCTTCCAAGTTACAACAAAGCAATGCATTAAAGACTGGTACTAAGATCAAGGTATGTCAGAAAGGACATAAGAGAAATATGGCATTCAATTTGAGAAATGTTTAAAAATGCATCCATGGTAATATGCAAACAAGCAAATGTAACTAGGATACAAACTCTCAAAATAACTAAAAGGAACATACACCTCTACAGTCCTACATGTATTGAAAAAAATATATATGCACTGGTGTTTCGAAAATTGTCTTTGTAAATTTCTGCAAGGAGGAAGCTAATAAACAAAGATAAAAAATTAACGACAACTTCAGCAATCAATTTATGCAAATAGACAAATTCATGATAGGACTGCACCATTTCCAAAGGGTTGCTTGCAGCTATTGGTAACAATTTGCCCCCAAAAAATATACTATCTGTAGAGGTGAAAACAAATCAAAATAATGAACTAAAAAGACAATAATATCCCTTCATTTTGAAATTTTCAATACATTATTTCACTCCAGACAGAAAACTTACAAATAACAACAGAAATAGCACATGTAGCAATAATATTTCAAAAAAGTACTACAAAAGAGAGCAATTATATCTCTTAATTGTATTTCAAAAGAAAGTATGCCAGCAACACTCTCAATCCCTAATAAGAGAGAGACACTCCCAAATT